>PVHY01013289.1:0-41748 GCA_004024945.1 Uropsilus gracilis
TTTTAAAATAAAATATAGTAATTTAAAGACAAACACAAAAAGACAAAAAATCAATTAAAATTATAACTCTCAACTTGATAATAATTGGAACAAAGATCAGGGACAGGTTGGCTCTAAATTAAAATATCAGCATAATTCACTTGAGTATGTTTTAGCAGGAACAATCAGAGAAGTTAGTATTCCTAGTTCTTGAAACATGTTTTATTTATACAAACAAATCGTCATAAATCAGATAAGCCAAATGTTTCAGTCTCTTCTGATTCCATATGCATGGAACGATCTGATTTACAAAATGGGGAAATGTTGTGAGTCTGCAGATAATTTGTAAGGAATCAACTTATGTATATTAATCAATATTAGATTAATTTGGTGAGCTTTGTATATATAGGACTCTTATACTCTGAGTAATGCAAAGGATAAATGAATTGATATCCATATATAGGTTTCACATTAACTTTAACAATAAATGGAATGTTATACTGTCAGCCCAGTATTGTTCTCTGGCTAAAAGATCATAGGTTAAAAAATAATAGTACTATAGAGAATTTTAACTACATTTTAAGTATTTTCTAAGAAATCCCCCATAATCTCTCCAAAAGTAAATCACTAAATTTACATTTTTATTTCTTCATTGTTTAGTTGTATTATTTTATTAAGTAATGTTGGTTTACAATACTGTGTAAAGTAAGTTGTGAAAGTATATATCTTGCTTAAAGATAACAATCCCTTAATTTCAATGAGTAACAGCAAATTAACTAGAAAAGAGGCCCCCTATTTAAAAAAAAGTTTCTTTCCAACAAAGGGACAATCAATCTTATAGGGGCATGAAAATAAATAACAGTAGGTGGTAATGTTGGTAATGGGTTCTGATGACATAGTTTTCATTCTCATCATTTCTCAATTCCTAGCACACTGACTGCCAGCACAGATTTCTATTTCATGGTGCAATTGTATTTTAATTATTTACTTACACAACTCTCCCTTCCTACTAATCCATAAACTATCTGAGATTATTTGCTTGATTTATTCAACCTATAACTCTAATACCTAGCAAAATGCTAGAGAAATTATCTCTAATAAACAAATAAGGAATTAACTGCATAGAAATTCTAAAAGTGACAAAAAATAAAATTGCCCAGTTTGAACAAAGGAATCAGTAACACCTCTAAGAAGAGACAGAGTAAATTCAAACTGTCTTTTTCTCTTTGATCACTGATCATGTATTATGCAGAGTATTTAATTTTAATTTTCAGAACTTAATTTGCACTAGAATATATCGTGATCCTGATTGCATTTGGGAAGTTTGCCGAATTTCACAATTTCAAGCAAATTTCCAATTAATTTACATGGATTAGTCACTGTTGAAATTCAGTTTAATAGCATGCCATGAACTAAAGATTTTTTTCAGACCCAACGTATGAATCAATCTTTTATTAACTTTCAAAAAGAAAGAAACCGAAGCATTTTTAAATGCTGTCTCTTACTAATTCTAAGGTATTAGAATGTTCTTACCTGCAAAAACTAAATATAGAAAAGTTAAATGACTTTTCCACAAACCAGGAGAGAAATTAATACTTATTGGTTTGGCAATTAAACTTTAAACCACCAATATAAAATCTCCCTGATGTCTTTTTTTGAATAAAATAGAAGAAACTAATGACAAATTATCCTGCAGTCCAATGAGTTGCTAAATCTAGCTCTAAATTATTATTTTCTAGTCTGATAAAATCCTATTATCATTTTTGGATGTAGATATTCCCAAAATAGAGGACAATTAACATTTAAGCTAAAGTTACAATATGCTTAAAAGCTCTTAAGCTAAGTCTCTTGTGCTTATAGCTCCAGGAAAGTATATTTCAGGGGTATTACATCATTTCAGTATGATAATTATCCCAATGAGATGAAATTAATCATGAAGCAGCCTTTGGCCATCCTGTCTGACCAAGGGGACTGAAGCCGGAAAGAAGGGCTTACTTGCTGCCAGATATGCAAATTTTAAAGGTGCACAATGCAGAAATATGAATAATTTATCAAAATAATCTGTTATTGCTAGAGGTTAAAAATCTAAACAAGCTAGCAGCATCATTTACAATAGGTACCATAATTTAACAAGATTTCTGCCCCCCTGGAAAAAATCTTCACCTTATCAAGCCATATATTTTGTTTTAGATTCCAAGTAACTTTTAATATCCTAACATTATAGAATGTAATTCAAAAAAATGATTATTCAATATCTACCAAAATATCTCAACTTTTTTTAATCTTTAAGAAAATAGACTAACTTCTCCATTAAAATCAACTGTAAGGATTTCTTCTTTTAAAAAAAAATTGGTATTTTCACTAAAGGGGTGTGGCAGAGGCCCAAGAACTGTGGAGGAGGAATATGGCTGCCTTGTTGGCAGGTGTGGGCACAAACACCTGAATGGTGTGATCCCATATATCTGAATCATATACTGTGTTGTTGACCAATGTTATGGCAATAAAACAAAGTGGTTACCCATAGTTCCTAAGCAGGGAATCAGTTATGGCTAACATTATTTGGAGGGAATTAATTACAAAAAAGACCATGTTGGAAAACATCAGTCAGAATATACAAAGATAGAATAATGTGCATCTTCTGTCTGTCTGGATAGACTAGGTAAGGAGAAAAGATTTTGTACATATTTCATAATTTGGAATTTGGAGTTAAAAACTATAACTTTTTTTTTTTTTTTGCTATAAAATATTTGGCATGTTAAAACTAGAGTAGGTTCCAGTTAGATTAAGAAAAACCCTTCTGGCCTGGCATGGTGGTGCATGCCTGTAAGTGGCAGCTAGGAAGCCATGGCCAGGACCAGGGATCACAGTTTGAGTCCTGCTGGGGGCATGTAGCGAGACCTAGTTCCAAAAACATATATCTGGGCGTGTGGCGTGTGCCTGTAATCCTAGCTATCTGGGAAGCTGAGAGTGGGAATTACTTGAGTCTGTGGTTTCCTGGACAACGTGAGCCTGCAGTTCCACAAGCAAAAATAGCAAGACCTAGTCTCAAATAAAAGAAAAAAAGAAAAGAAAAGAAAAAGTCTGCCATTCAGTTTAAATAAACAGCAAGACTGTAGATACAATGTTCCATTCCTGGGGATGCTGATAGAGAGGCAACAGCTTAAAGGGGTGCAAGATGCATTTGCCTAAAGCATAGAGACAGCACAGGTCCACATTTCAAGTCCCTTTCTATCTTCTACAACTTACTAAAAGCAGTGACCATAATCATCATCCCTAGACCATTGTCTTGATTACTACAGAGGATTACCTTTGTAGCCTTCCTTGATGAAATAATGACTCCCCTTTCTTTGATATTTTATAGATAAGCATTCTTATCACCAAATTGCTCAGACTATCTTAAAAGAAGCAAATAGTTGTGTGTTTTTCTGTAAAAATTGTCTCAAGTAAATTAAGTTTCAAGCATCAAATCTGATGCTTTTATGGTAAATGTTATGATTTTTAAAAATTATTGCATACTTAGTATGAGTGATTTATTTCCTTAATTTGCATTGATTTAGTCTTAAGGAAAATTAAACACAAAAAAAATGAAAGTCAAGACTTACACTGGTTTAAATTATGTTTTTAAAAAATAAGTGAGGTATTGTTGGTAGATCCTTTAACTTCCAAATTATACAAAAAATAGGGATCGATTACCTCATTAAATCAACAGCATAATCTAAATTCAACTCTGGGAAAAATATTCCCTTTGTTGTAACATTAGTCTGTGAATCTTACCGTTCTATTTTCCACTTTTCTAGAAAATAAGAAGCAAATGCCTTTTATCTTATTATTCAATTTGGAAATGTTATAAACAAGCAGAATTGTAAGTAGAGATGTAGCCCTATGAAAATATAAGCCAATGATAGTAAAGGGAAACTAAGAATAAAGACTAGTTTGTTCTTTGTAACCTTAGCACAAACATGGTGTTGGCACAGAGAAGGCACCAGTAAGTATTTTTTGCAAGAATAAATGAATTATGATTAAGAGACAAGGTTTTTGGAAAAAAATTGGGTAACCAAATGGGTAACGATAATTCTCATAAAATTGTTCAGACTTACTATGTCTTTTTTTTCTCTACAATACTACATACACCAACATCTGAAGATGTTATAATCAACTTCAAGGATAATATAAGTTTCTTGTAAAAATGGCAAGATTTATTAGATGAAGATTTAATGCACTGGAAAATTAGAATGATTTCCAGAAAGAAGACATTCTTATCAGAAAATTCTTAGCAAGCAATTAGAGGAGGAATTCAGAATAAATGCTTTCTGATAAACTTTGTCAAGTTAACAGTTAAACAGTTTAGGGAATGAATGACACCCAATTGGATATTAAATGAGAGCTTCTCAAATAATTACCGCATCCATTGTTCATGCTTTCATTGGTATTCACTGCACATGTGTTTAGTAGGAGCAAGACACCCTATCATCTAAATATAATAACCAGCTCCAATCTCATTCTGGTTAGGTCCATGAAAAGTGATAAAATAAAGGGCATAGAATTTTGAGTTTTAGATAGTCATAGTTTAAGGAGGAAGAATGTAAATAGTACTTAATGGAGAGATGTAGCATACAGTGGCAAGAAGGTGAAGGAAAGAAAACTGAAAAGTGAATAAATAGTCTTTCAGAATTATGAGGCAATCACAGTGGGGCAGATGAGTCTTATTTGATGTTAATGAGAAATAAAAATAAAATTTAAAACTTGCTTCAAAGTAAATGATGGTCAAAATCATTGACCTGAAATCTCAGCAAATGTGCTTTTTTTTTTTTTTTTGCCCTTTAGAACATTGATAGAGATGGCATTTTCAAGCAGGGAAGATGCACAGCATTGTCTTGAAGAGATAATCGCCTCCATGAGTGTTTGGACAAAGAATTTGCCCAGATAATATAGAAGTCAGGAGAAATATCACTAAATTATTCTAATTGTATGTGATAATGAATTAGATATGAAAGATATTTATGGGAAACAAGTCAGTGACTCTGCAAAAGTCGGGAGCTGGAATCTAACTTTTATAGCTGAATTATCTTTGCCTTGTAGTTTCTTTTGACTCAGCAGGTGTTGGGTCTTTTTTTAATGTTTTATCCTACTGAAGGAAGAATTATATTTAATAACATGAAAGATCACTTATAATACATACCATAATTTATTTGTAAGGTAAATGAATTATCAGGATTTTTCATGCCCTTCCACCATTAGTTTCTATGACCAGCTACTGTAGTATTGTGCTTCTCCATGATTGTACATTGGGGGAAGGGGTGTGGGCATGTGCATGTGCAAGTGTAGACACCTGGGCTTAGGAGGGAGGGGTAAAAGGGTGGATGAGGAAATCTCAAGGATATCACAAAGGATAATTAGAACTCAGGAGAATTTGGAGGAACTCCAGAGAGAGACTCAAGTAGTATTTTTCTTTGCTGGCTGTTTCCCCTCTTTATTATTGGGTAACCATCCCAATTAATTGTATAGTAATATACAATACTATATTGTACAATACAATTAATTGTCATTAATTGTATAGTAACCAGCCCTCATCACCAATTGTAGGGGCAAACATCAGGCTCACCAATCTTCATAGGTTCTTTATTGGTTCTAGCAGTTACACAGACACACCCAGAAGGCCAGTGTCAGGGTGGCTGGGAAGCAGTTGAGCCCCTTAAAACTCCAGGAATCTTCACACTTTTGCTCTGAGTGAGTTCTTTCTGCCATTCTCTTTTGCTCTCTCTTATGCGGCTCTTTCTGCACCCTTTTATCCCCTCTTTCCTAGGCTCAGGTGTGCACACCACACATGTGCACACCCACTAGACAGCACGATTATGGGGAAGATACAATCCTCCAGGTGATGGTTGTATTGGTGAATGGAGGAAAAAGCCTGAAGAATTCACTTACTCTGTAATTATTAAAAGTTCTGTGAAGATAATTCCAAGGGCTCTGACATTCTTAATTAGAACTAACGATTGAAAAACAATATGAATTTAAGAACTCCTGGATATTGTAAGATGAAAACTTGTATTTTCTGCTACTCAAGCATTTACAGAAGGTCATTATTATGATGAAGTTTTTCAGGGACGATAAAAACATTAGTTTTGAATTGTCACTGGCTTATTTCATTTGGAGAGAAAGATTGCTGGGGTGGAGGATGGAGGTCTTTCTCCTTTACCTTAAATCAACTTGGAGAACTTCAGAAAACTGCTCCCTTAAAATGCCACCTGAAAATGGTGGTCACTGGGTGAGGATAGAAGGGTTCATGCCTTGGTATCAATTTCAACTTGAGTGACATAAGGTGATAAGTCATCCCAAGAGTGATCCTTAACAGCAAGGTATGGATGGAAGGAATGGTTGTGACTGAGGAAGCTGAGTAATTTGTTAATAAGAGGCCACTTATCACCAGGGGACTCTCTCAGGTGTCTTTAGTAGAAGGATTTGATTTTTAATTAATTAATCTACAGGTATTTTAATTTTTTTAATTGAAATAGCATTCCATTACAACATTCTATAAGTTCCAGTAATATATCCTTGAAAATCAGCTAGTAAATTAAATATACTATCACCACAGGAAAAATCTCTAGTTAGTTTCAGACATCCAAAAGGGACAGATGTTAACAAACTAAGGTTACACTGAGTCATTTAAGTAAAGGGAACTAAAAGAATGTGAGTCAGTTGAATATAATTTTCAATAAATTAAAAAAATAAAAAAACATGGAAGAAACATGGTAAAATATCAGTTTTGGGGTATAAGTGAATTTTTTGTAAGATTAAAATTAAGATTACTGTTTTAGGCATTGTTTCACTTTAAATCATTAAAAACTTGGAATATTATAGCAATATAAGGGACAAAGAAATCTGTTGGGAAGTGGCAAATCATAGGTATCAGAATATAAACCCTAAATGAAAAGATCTGTCTTCAAATCCCATGTCAGCAAATTTCTAGCTGTGTGACATTGCAAATAATCAACAGCTCTCTTACTTGGCTCCCACATCTTTAAAATGTATTCACAATGGTAACTTGCTGGTTACACAAAAGCTGAGTTAGTATAGTGAAAATACTTAGAAAGGGGTTTGAATGAGATACATGTTTAACAACCATGAGCTTGCTGTTATTTAGGTTTGTTATCACAACACTGTGTCCACAATAGTCAATCTTCAAAATTTCTGAATTTAATTGAAACATCTGAGTATCCATAAAATTAATTAAGCACTTGCATGAAAAGTTATATTTTATATCCTCCAGTATATGAAATCTCTCATACCTGTGTCTGATAAACAATACAAAAATATGTTATTTTGTAACACATATAATAATTCATTTCTACATTTTAGAATGTCAGAAGTAGTCAATCACACTTTATGTTGGAATTTACATGGTAGAACATATTTATTTTCCAGAGTAATATTCTATAATGGGTAAAATCATTCAACAAGTGATTTGTGGCACTTAAAATTGGATAACTGGTAGATGGAGATAACTATTTTGAGTAACTACCCAGACATTCTAGAGTATGGCAACCATCTTACAACCCAAATCTAGACCTGAGTTTGTGATTCCTACCACAACATGTGCCCTCTTGACTTTTCATGGGTGACTTAAACAATGACCACTTGGAACTGAACCCAGGAAAAAATGAACCTCAGGATATACAATGATGTAAAAAATATATGCATGTGCAAATAAGAAATTAATTAGAAATTAGGGGCCACCACTGACACAATTTTATAACAGATGATTGCTATCCTGTTCTTTATCTCCTGCTTTCTAGAGACCCAGGAAGGTGACATGTCCTTCCCTTAGATTTCTCGCAGCCCTCCTTTTAGGATTTGTGAGTAATAAATCTTTCAGATTTACTTCCCTTGTTCCTTAGATCTCAGGGTTTTCACCTCTTCAAAGGGAGATCAGAGGCAACTGATGGAGCTACTTGCCAACCATGGATGGGTGGGTAGTTATGAATATCCCTAATTTTTTATATTTTTATATAATTTCTTACTTGGTTGCTCATGCATATATTTTTTTACATCATTTGTATATCCTGAGGTTCTCCCACCACCTGTAAATTGTCATCTTAATCTCTTGTACTCATATCTCCCCCAATTTTACTTCCCCAACTTCCCTGCCTTATGCTCCAATTCTGCTGGTAGTTTGTTAGTATATTTTTAATTTATTATACCAACTACAGGTCCCCAGACAAAACAGACTATTAATCCTGAGAGATGTTCCTCTAAACAAAGAGTCTAGGTTTTCAGGAGCTGTAGGAAGCACTATATACCAGATGTTGACTTTCTAGAATTTACATTGACAACATATTCCAGACTGCACTTTCATAGTATAGAAAATGATTTAAGTTAACTCATTATTTCTTAAACACATTTTATGAAAATAACTATATAACACCCATTAATGAGAAAATATATTGGATGATGCTACCCTTAAGAAAGAAAAAAAAACAAAACAAAACCCATCCTCTCTAATTCTAACTCTACAGTAAAAATACTATCTAGTCATTTAGTAACTCACTCAAACAGATGTGTATTAAGTACCTATAACTCGATGCACCTGTGTAGGTTATTACAGTTTACTCAAGCTAACATATAATCTTCAATTCAGTCAATAGGATAGATACAATACAACTTCCATAGACACTCAAAAGTGATGTGAATTGTTGAAAAGAATATAAATATTGTATTTAAAGAGCTTTGAATTTCAACTTTGCCATTTACTCTTTTATATCCTTGAGCTACTTAGATTTTCAAAGGCTCAAATTGTTATGAGGATTAAATGAGGTGACATATATAACACAATGCTTTGAACTTTGGATAGGCATTTGGAAATTATGCTTTCTTCACATTCACTTGAATGCCAACAAATTCTAGTTCTGCATAGCATTTATTCATTCTCCTTAATTTTGAATAAGCATGTTGTAAGGTTGCCTATGTCTGTCATGAGAAACTGATTTGAAGAATAACAAAATTCAGACTTAGTAAGAAACAAATACTCAGTATTGCATTCTATACTCCATTATATGAAGGGGCATATTTTAATGGAAACTATAGAGCAGGATAGTCACCTATCTATAGAGCTGGAAAAAAAAGAAATATCATGGAGGTTTAACTGGAGAGTGAAATAATCAGATATATATTCTATGATCCTATATGGTGTGAAATAACAACTGTGCATTATGGATTGTGGACGACCAACTTAGAATACAGTAGTGTTTAGCAGTAGAGATGATACTCTGGAATGGAGGCTGTGGAGACTGAGAACAATGGCTAAATGTGACAGATAGTCTTGATAAGTCACATCTCTAAGCTGCCTGTGCAGTAACATAGAAAACTGTGTATTCCCTTTTAGCCGGGAACTAGCACCAGAACAATATGGTTGTGTTGTTTGATGCACTTCAAGACTAATCCAATAACTTTACAGTGAAAAATAAATCAACAGACACAAAATGAGCCAACAATGCTATAAAATATATTATAAAGCATATTAACAACACATAAGAGTGTTTTGTTATAACACTCATTATAGTATCTCATTTACTGAAACCAAAAGTGGGGCTTTTTTTAGCATACCCACAATAGAAAAGTAGGGAATTTATAACAGCAACAAATAAATAAGTACAGCCCAATGAAGAGATGTTTGTATTATTTAAATTACAGCTATTTACACATAATTTTGCTATATTACAAATGATTTACAAATCATTGTTTATATAAATGATTATAAATATGTTTGAAAAGGTAACTTGTGGGTGTAAAATAGGACTAGATGAAATAAAGAAATGAAAAATGTAATTTTTCTGAAGGTCACAGCCTTCATTACCTTAATGTTTCTAATTATTACTTTAAAATATATAATTAAATGATATCAATTGACTATCTACATATTT
This sequence comes from Uropsilus gracilis, assembly GCA_004024945.1. Taxonomy (NCBI): domain Eukaryota; kingdom Metazoa; phylum Chordata; class Mammalia; order Eulipotyphla; family Talpidae; genus Uropsilus; species Uropsilus gracilis. The sequence goes on from PVHY01013289.1 coordinate 9,897, forward strand.
TATCAGTGTGCTAGGCATTTTGATGATTATGGTATGAAATGCTAAGGTAGTAGAGGGTCAAATTTGATATTTACAACCAGAAGAGTGCCTGACACATAACTGATGTTGAAGAAATGTTGTTGAATTAATAAATAACTGCTTTTTTAAGAAAACTCAGTCCCAGTAAATAAAAAATATTCACACAATTTAATGAGTTTGAGTGTTAAAAGGAGAGCTATGAGTGGAAACTGGAGAGAACTGAGTTGTTTTTGATCATTCAGTGAGAACTTTTGGAGTTCCAAAGGAAAATCAAAACATGAGGTGTGGACTAATGAAGAGTGAAGAGATGTTAAAAGCATGCCTGATGTCTGGAGAATACCTGGGAAAGGGTAAGATATCCAATGACATTGAATAACAGATATCCAATAACTGAAACTTTTACTTTGTTGTGTAGTGATAGCTCCCCAATACCTCTCACCATCTTTAAATTCTTTTTTTGAAATTCAACTCAAATCAAGGGTTTGTATGAAAAGATTTTTTTAGAAATTGAAAGGAACTATTGATGAAACCGAAGGAAAGTCTGAAGAGGATTAGCAAGCCAAACAACTTTAATCAATTGAGAATAAATAAGATCAACTCTCATAGTCACAGGTGATCTTGAACAAATAAATCTTTAGATGTTGAAGAGCTGGAGACAGAGAGCTTTGGACAGGAATGGGGTATCAGTATACTAGAACCACTTCATAACAAGAGTGGTTCTAATTAGGAGAACTGTAATTGAATTTTCACAAATTTCATCAACTGGTTGATTTCACCAGGGTAGCATCAAACTGGAGATGGTAGGATTAATCACATCAAGGATGTGAGCAAGAGTTCTATAACCTAATGCTATGCTCTCCTCCCCAACTGCTTATGACTCCAAACTACTTAGGAGTAACTAAATTATTCAGAAAGAAACATTAATTATTTTGATTAGCTTGAATTGGTGACTTTGCAGCCTAAAAAAAAGGTCAATTCTAAAAGAATAACAAGGGCATTGTAAGGAAAGTAGTCAACAACTGAGAGTAGGCCTTGATATAGCCAAGTGGCAAAAAAATTTGGACACCCCCCCAAGCATAATTGTTATAATATTATGGACTTTGAAAGTGTACTGGCCTGTTAGATAGCAAATATGTCATAAACCATTAATGGGTCATAAGTAGGTTTCCTACAAATAAAGAGATATTCAAATATGTCACAAATCAATCTTTTTCAGCAATGGCTAGACCCAAGATTCCCAGGAAATAGTTCAATCCTCTACCCACTATTAGACCTCTTAGACATCTTAACCAGACTGGAAACGTTTTGTATTAAATGCTACTAATTGTCCCTTGTATTTGGCTCATTCTCTTCCTTATAATCACATATCACAAGGAACCTTTAAAATAGCTTTGCTACACAGGTACTAGGTGTACATAATTTTTCTGATGTTGTTCACCCTCAGATGAAGAATTAAGGGTACATTTATATGCCTCATTTGATTTTGATGAACCCATGCTGGGCCTTTCTGATTAGCACTTCCTGTAGGCCCTCATAAATAATCCTTTAAGAATACTTTCTAACTGGGCATGGTGGTTCATGCCTGTAAGGGGCAGCCTAGGAAGCCGTGGCCAGGGCCAGGAATCATGGTTCGAGTCCGGCCAGGGGCATGTAGTGAGACCTAGTCCCAAAAAATAGCTGGGCATGGTGGCACATGCCTGTAATCCCAGCTACCTGGGAACCTGAGACTGGGGATTGCGTGAGTCTGTGGTACACCAGGCAACGTGAGCCTGCAGTTTTGCAGGCAAAAATAGCGAGACCTAGTCTCAAAAAAATAAAAAAGAATACTTTCTAAAATATTGATCAATGTTGACATTAAGGTTATAAGAGCCTTTGTAATCAGAGTTTTAAAAAATTCTAGAGACCACTAAACACGATTAAAACAGAATATATGAAAAATCATGACATAGAATCTATAGAAATATTAGAAAAAATATGTGACTTACAAAGAATTTTCATATTTTATTGATAATCTGAAGCTTGTTCTTTAAGAGAAGACTTTTGTGGACATACATTAAATATCAATAAGCAATTAACATAATTAATATCAGTAAGCAATTAAGATATTATTTAACAGATGCTAAATATATGTAAATATTTATACAAGAAAATATTAGTTTTTGCTTAAATACCAGAGAATTAAATTCTTTAATCTGCATGCTTAGGAAATGTTTTTTGACTGAATAGGAGTTAAAAATATACATGAACTAAAATTTAAGATATGTGTACATAGCCCAGAAACTCCAGCCGGAAACTCAGAGACTCAAAGCTGTGCACAGGGCTTACTCCTGTTGCCCAGGTAACCCACCTGCAGGCTAGGGAGGGTCCATTGTTCGGACAGAGGTTACCAAAGACTGTGGTTTAATGCAGGGAACTCAAGTGAGAAAAACTGCTCACAGCTCAGAGACCCAGAAGCACCAGAGCCACACACGGCACTGGCACATACTAGGTAACAAAGGACACTGACAACTCAAGTCTATCAAGACACCCCAACCAAAAAGTTTTATACAAAAAACCCTAGACACATCACTAAATAAAGTCACTCGGGGTCACCAAAAAGCATTTAAAGTCCATCAATCTAAAAAAAGGAGAAAGAATGAAAAAAGAAGACAGACAATACAATAAAAACCACATATATGCACCACATCCATTGACTGAAAAAGAACTTGTCTCCTAAAATAGCCAGTGGAAACAAGATATATCCACCACAGCAGCAAAGGCACAGAGGCAAAAATAACCACAACTTTGTTGGCTTTGCCATACCATCTAATTCTAAAACAGCAGTGAATCAATACATAGAGCAAATCCAAAGGGAAAACACAGGAAGGAGGAAGAATACAAATACTCAAGCAAGCCCTAAGAAGAATAACTCATCACCAAAGGATAAACAACCTGTTGGAAACAACATGGAGGACATGGGAGAAATGTTATCTATGTCAGACAAAAAATTCAGAATCTATTTGTTAAAAGCATTAAAAGAAGTAAGGGAAGATGGAGAGCAAAGGGAAAACAAGAGGTCAGAAATTTTTAACGAGCTAAGAGAAGTAGAAAAATATAAACACAATGCAGGAAAATGAGCAATATCATTTATGAACAGAAGAATGAAATTGAAACCCTAAAAAAGAAGTTGACTGAGATACAGTTTCTAAGAGGAGCAATAAAAGAACTCGAAAATGCAGGGAAAAGCCAGGAAAGCAGATTAAAAGAAATAGAAGAGTGAGAACACTGAAGTAGAGAGGACAAAGAAAGAAAAAGAGAGAGAAAAACAAAGTAAGAAGACAGAAGAAAAAATCCGAGATCTGTCAAATACCCTAAAGAAAACAAATATAAGAGTAATTGGAATCCAAGGAGAAGAGAAAGACATAGGACCTGAAAGGCTTTTTAATGAAATAATGGAGGAGAATTTCCCAAATCTGAAGAAAGAATGAAAATAGACATACAGAATGCAAAAAAGGCACCAAACTATTTAATGAAAGAAAAAACACAGCAAGAAACATCATAGTAAAATTCTCAAGAGCCAAACATAAAGAAAAAATTATGAGATTAACAAGAGATAGGAAACAGATAACCTATAAAGGAAAACACATTAGACTGACTTTAGATTTCTCAGAAGAGACACTCCACACAAGGAGAGAATGGGGCCACATCTTCAAAACAATCAAAGACAAAAAGTGCCAGCCAAGAATACTCTACCCAGCAAAACTGTCCTTTCTTTATGAAGGAAAAACTAGACCCTTCTTAGACAAAGTCTCCAGAAATTTACTACCACCAAACCCCCACTCCACGAACTTCTGCAAGAAGCCCTAAGACTGAAACCCACAGAAGAATTGGAAAGAATGAATAATTAAGAAGAAGAAGAATGACCACCAGGAACCCAATGTTAGAACCTCAAACATCAATAATTACTCTAAATGTCAATGGGCTAAACTCATCAGTCAAAAGACACAGAGTTGCAGACTGGATTAAAAGACAGAACCCAACATTCTGCTGCTTCCAAGAAACACATCTGATCCCAAAAGATAAGCACAGACTGAAGGTAAAAGGGTAGAAAACAATTTTACAAGCAAATGGGTCCCCCAAAAAGGCAGGGCTAGCCATTCTTATAGCAGACAAAGCAGATTTCAAAATAAAAAAAGTAACAAAGGATAAAGGTCACTACCTAATGGTTCAAGGATGAATCCACAAAAAAGACAACATTATCAACATATACTCACCAAATGAGGGTGCACCAAGATTCAGGAGATAGCTACTAAGAGAACTGAAAACAAATATTGATGAAAACACATATATAGTAGGAGACTTTAACATCCCACTCTCAATAAAGGACAGATCAAAAAAACAAAAGTTACACAAGGACACAAAAGCCTTAAAAGAAGACCTAGACAAAATGGACTGGACCTAATAAATATCTACAGGACACTACACCCAAAAGGAAAAGACTACACCTTATTCTCAAATGCATATGGATCAATCTCTAAAATTGACCACATACTAGGCCACAAGGCACAGTTAAATAAATACACAAAGATTATAATACCAATATTCTTCTCAGATCATAAAGGCATCAAACTGGAAATCAACAATGAAAAGAAAGCAAGAAGAGCATCCAACACTTGGAGACTGAACAACATGTTACAAAATGAAGAATGGGTAATTGAAGAAATTAAAACCTACTTTGAAACAAACTGCCAAGAAGACATAGCATTCCAAAATGTCTGGGCTGCAGCAAAAGCATATCTAAGAGGAAGGTTCATAGCAATGCAGGCCCATATCAAAAAGCAAGGAAATAACCAAAGAAATAACCTTACCTCCCAAATTGAAGAATTAGAAAACAAACAACAAAAAATCCAAAGCCCAGAAGACAAGAAATAATAAAAATAAAAGAAGAAATAAATAACCTAGAAATCAAAAGGACTATCCAGAAGAGCAACAAAACCAAAAGCTGGTTCTTTGAAAAATTAAATAAAATTGATAAACCGCTTGCAAAGCTCACAAAGGAAAGAAGAGAGAAAATTCAAATGAACAGGATCACAAATGAGAGGAGAAATTAAAACAGATACAAAAGAAATTCAAAGGATAATAAGAGATTACTATGAACAACTATATGGAAATAAATACAACAATCTGGATGAGTAGGACAGATTCTTAGAAAGACACAACTACCCAAAATTGAGCAAAGAAGATATAGAGAATTTAAACAATCTAATTACAAGCATTGAAATAGAAGCAATCATCAAAATCTACCTAAAAACAAGAGCCCACGACCCAATGGCTTTACAAATGAATGCTACCAGACATTCAAAGATGAAATAATGCCCGCACTACTAAAGCTTTTCCAAAAAATTGAGAAAGAAGGAAAACTGCCAAACTCATTCTATGAAGCAAACATCACACTCATATCAAAATCAAATAAAGACAGCACCAAGAAAGAAAACTATAGACCAATTTCTCTAGTGAACATGGATGCAAAAATTTTAAACAAAATCCTGGCAAATAGAATCCAACGATACATAAAAAGCATTATTCACCATGACCAAGTGGGATTTATCCCAGGGGCACAAGCATGGTTCAACATGCAGAAATCAATTAGCATAATATACCACATCAACAAAAAGAAAAACAAAAACCACATGATCATTTCAATAGATGCAGAGAAAGTATTCGACAAAGTCCAGCATCCATTCATGATAAAAGTCCTTGGAAAAATGGAGATTAAGGGATCATACCTCAACATAATAAAAGCAATCTATGACAAGCCTATGGCAAACATCATCCTAAATGGAGAAAAACTAAAATCATTCCAATTAAGATCTGGAACAAGGCAAGGATGCCCACTTCCCCCACTACTTTTTAACATTGTACTGGAAGTTTTAGCTAGAGCAATAAGACAAGAGAAAGAAATAAAAGGCATACAAATAAGAAAAGAGGAACTGAAGCTATCATTATATGCAGATAACATGATTCTCTATATAGAGAACCAAAAAAAAAAAAAATTCCACAGAAAAACTACTTGAACTAATAAACCACTTCAGTAAAGTAGCCAGATACAAAATCAACAGATAGAAGTCAATAGCTTTCCTATACACAAAAAAACCAAGAAGTTGAAGAAGAAATTAAAAAAGCCATTACATTTACCATTGCACCAAAAACAATTAAATACCTGGGAATAAACCTAATGAAGCATGTGAAAGATCTATACAAAGAAAACTTTTTTAAAAAGCTGCTAAAAGAGGTAGAAGAAGACATAAGGAAATGGAAAGACATTCCCTACTCATGGATTAGAAGAATTAACATCATCAAAATGGCCATCCTTCCAAAACCAATCTACAGATTCAATGCAACTCCTATAAAAATTCCAATGACATTCCTTAAAGGGATAGAAAAACAATACAGAAGTTCATATGGATTAACAAAAGTCCTTGAATATCAAAAAGTCTCTGGCCAAAAAAAGAGTGAATGGAGGACCAACTATCCCAGACCTCAAGTTATACTACAAAGCCATAATAATTAAAAGTGTGGTATTGGTACAACAACAGACAATCAGACCAATGGTACAGAATTGAGTGCTCAGAAACAAAACCACACATATAGTCAACTAATCTTTGGCAAAGGGGGGAAAACTTACATTGGAATAAAGATAGCCTCTTCAATAAATTGTGCTGGGAAAATTGGACTAAGACCTGCAAAAAAAATGGACCAAGACAACATCCTCACAGCTTATACAAAAAACAACTCAAAACAGATAAAAGATTTAAATGTCAGACCTGAAACCATAACATACATAGAAAAAAAACTTGGGAAAAACCCTCCAGGAAGTACAATTCAGAAACCCCTTTCTAAAGGAAAAATCTACTGATGGCAAAAAGTTGAAGAAAAACATAAACAGATGGGACTACATCAAACTAAAAAGCTTCTGTACAGCAAGAGATGACAGAAAAAAACTAAAAAAAAGCCCAACTGAATAGGAAAAAAAATTTGTCCTCTGCAAGAGTGATAAGCATTTAATAATGAAGATCCAGAAGGAACTTACACAATTAAACAAAAGCAAAACAAGAAGTCCAATCATAAAATGGGGAGAAGAACTAAAAAGAAACTTCTCCAAAGAGGAAATATAAATAGCCAATAGGCACATGAAAAATTGCTCAATGTCACTAGCAATAAGGGAAATGCAAATCAAAACCACAATGAGATACCACCTTACACCAGTAAGAATGGCCCATATCCATATAATGGGCAACAACAAGTGCTGGAGAGCATGGACAGAAGGGGACACTCTTACACTGCTGATGGGACTGTAAACTGGTTCAATCTCTATAGAAAGCTGTATGGCGGGCCCTCAAATTAATGAAAATGGGACCACCATATGACCCAGCAATTGCTCTCTTGGGAATTTACCCAAAGGAGACTTCAGTGTGGGTATAAAGGGACACCTGTGCTCAGATGTTTACTGCAGCACTATTTATAATTGCAAGGACATGGAAGCAACCGAAATATCTGAAAACAGTTGGCTGGATGAAAAAAAAAGTGGTATATATACACAATGGAATATTGCTCATCAAAAAAAAAAAAGACAAATTGGACCATTTTATGATAACATGGATGGACTTAGAAGAATTCATATTACCAGAAACAAGTCAAAAAGAAAAAAACAGAAACCAATGGTTTCACTACTATATGGATATGGGAAAGATAAACAAAAATCCATGAAGAAAAGTCAAAACAAGCCAACAACCAAATTGAAGTACACAACTTGGGGGGGGGGCAGGGTGAAAACAGTCAGGGAGGGGGTGAACCCAAGATATCACAGAGATGTGAAATCTATATATAAATTTTAAAAAAAGAAAATAAAATATGTGTACATATTAAAATCAACCTACAAACTTAACAATATAAGTAAAAGTTGTGCAAAAATTCCTCTCATTAGTAAAACTTCTCACAATTAATATGCCAATAATCTTTTCATTATTGCTGAAAAGTAGATATACTAGTACAGTGTTACTAGACTGATATCATTCCTCTATGCCATCATTATGATGGCAATAATTCAATTTATATATCATTACAGTATTCATCATGTATGTATAAAACCTAACATCAATTTCCTTAAATAGTTTCAAGGCTAAAAGATGAAACAAAGTAAGTTTAATACTTAAGGGATCCTTTTTCATTCACTTCACATCAAGTATTAGATGAGCATCTAGTATGTGCCAGTGACTAATTTCTGGAAGCATCTACAGTAATTAGACACTCAGAAGTTTATTTTCTGAGCTTTTAAAAACATTTCAATATAAATGCTTGCTGCATTTGTCAATAACAATGCTTATTACAAAGAAAATATTCAATCAATTCTTATAAAACAATCAGACTAAGCTCTTCTGATGGACAAGTTATACATATATATATATATATATATATATATACACATATACATATATATATATATAATTTCCCTGAGACATAATTTGAAATTCAGCATATGAAGCAGTATATACAATTTAAAAATGATTAAAATAGTAATCATATATTGATAGCTTATAAATGCTAGAAACTTCTGGGTAGCTGATCTTCATTTTCTCTCTTAATCTTCCTAATGTTCCTGAGGTTAGAATGGCTAGTGCCCTCCAGATGAGGAAACTAAGGTTTACCCGCAAGCATTTAGAAAACTCAGAAAAGGCTCAAAGCTGGGCAGCCTGAGTCTGCAGTTCGAGAGACATTTTCATGCAACATTTAAACATAATTATTCCTTTTGTATAAATCAGTGTATTGGTTAAATATTCACATTAAGACAATAATTACCACAATAAATAATATATGATGTCGTCTCTCTTTGAAAGGAATTCTAGTCATATACTTAAGACAGGTAAATGTACCATAGTGATGAATGCACATTACATTATTTCAATTGAATATGAATTTATCTCAAAATATATGAATGGGGCTACTCTGTGGACAAAAACAACTATGTTGAACTAACTAAAAGATAGCTCAAAGCACAGAACTGCATCAGGAAGTATTTTCACAGCGCTTCTAAATTCACTGAGTACGGCAGAGCTTCTAAATTCATCCTAGCTGTATGTGTACTCAATGGTTACATTTACCTAGAGCGATTATTGAAAGTTTCATTACCATTTGACCTAAAAACTTTTTTTCCTCCAATACTTTAAAATAGAGGATGATATAGATAAGTGTGGCCACCAGATGGCACCAACCCTTTCCTTTCTGAAGAGAAGACTTATGTGCGCTGTTCTGTGAAGAGAGTCACTGAAGTAAAGCCACAGAGCAAGATGCAAATTAAACAACTTTTCTAGTTAACCAAGGACTTGAGGAACATAAGCAATATTTATATGATTCCCTCTATTTTATGCATTTTTTCAGCAGCTTAAACGGATCTGTACTCAGACCAGTTCCCCAGCTGACTTTGGATAAAACCTTTCAAGAGCTAAGAGCTCACCAACTCTGTGACCTCACCTGTTAACCCTTCTTTCTTTGCTTGTCCATTCCAGCTTTGGAATGACCCTTTAAATTTGGGGAATTTGCATTTCTTCTTTCGCATGAAGGTTTTAGCCTACTCCCTCAATTGCTCAGTATCCTTGGCTCTGACCACCTGTGAAAAAATACACCTTTCTTACCCTCTTTCACTTACTCTCGCAGATCTCCATCACTTTCATCATCCATTGTTGTCTGGGTCCTTCACTAAAATAAGTTCTGTGAGACAGGGCCTTGACTTTTTCATCATGATTCACTATCTTGTAAAGGTGGCTTTCACTATAGGACTTAGAAAGTGAACAAATAAATAAATATCTAGGGAGATTTAGAGAATCATTAAATTAAGATAAATCATTTGCTAACAGTGGAGATTTGCATTCTGCCAACACCATTCTCTGTTTTGCAATTTACTTTATATCTGTTTCATAATATAATCATGTTTGTTATCCATTAAATTTTGAAATTTTCTAAATTGAGTTAGTCACATGAAGCACGTATTTAGGTTTAATTATTGATCTAAAATTCTGCATATTGAAATATTTTATTTATATATATTTCTTCAAATATTACTTTTTTCCCTGATCTCTAGCATCAAAAATACCGAATACAATTTCATTTTATGTTTACTTAACTGAGATAGGAATGGCTTTTAATCTAGGAATGCAAATTATTCCTTATAGTCTAATGCATGAAGGCTAGGAGCAGAGTATATACATACAGTATATGAAGGAGTGATTTTTGTGATTGTTTTGAAGATCAGAAATATGGACATAGGAGTTCTTTTAATGTCTATATAAAGTAGAACCAAAAAGGTCAACCAATGAGAAGAGAGATGATTTTTTTCCTTCATTCCCTCATGTATCTTTGCCCTTTTGTACTGTAAATTGCACCGGCTGGCATTTAAATGCACAATGTCAAAGGCAAAGCACTTGTATTCAACCTGTGCTAAAAGACAGCTGGCAAGGGGCAGAAAAAAAATACTGCCCTAACACTTTGAATCCCAAACTGCCTATTGCACATACCCCATCTCCAGTTTCTCATTTTATATTATTTGCCCTGTGGACAAAGAAGTAGTCAAAGGAGCTCTTTTCTGCCAAAGGAGCAACAGTTATAGTCTACCTTTGAGACCAATAACCCCTTCTCACTCTCTTTGTTAGGCAAAGGCACCAGGGATGATAATCTGAACCATTTTAGGTCCTAAATCACATTTGTAACAGAAGCTATGTTTGTTCAGAGCTAATTCTACATTTTGCTTATTTGGGTTTCACAAGTAACATTACTCATCCAGGACTGGGTAGGTGTATGCATAAATGGAAGTGGGATTCAGACACTAATAAGGACATGTTGTAATAATTTCCACCAGAGGCAGCTTGTCATAAAGGATAGGGTAAGTGTGACAGTTATTTCCCTGGTTTAAAACTACAAGCCAGCTGGCAAGGAAGGGTGGATGTTCACACTATTGTCCTCCAGAAGCACAGTAGGAAAAAGAATTAAAAAATCAGTATCAGTTTGTGCTCACATCATCAAATATGTATTCAGCTGTTGTTTCTCATAGTGCGTGTGTGTGCATGTGTGTTGTGTGTGGGTAGTTAAACCAAGCAGCTGACAGGCAAGTTATTTAAACAAGAAGTTGCTAAATTCAGCCATAAAGTTTTTTAAAACTGCTTAGATTTAGAGATAAAAATTAAAGATCAACTACCCAAGTTTTCATCCTTTCATTTTCCTTCCTCCATCATAAGCAATGATGGTCACAGTTATATTTCTAAAACAGTGATCTGCAAAAGAGAACACCTCTTCACATACATTTAATTCCCAGGGAGAGGACAGCTGGGATCTCATATGATTTCCCAGTGCCTCCCATGCCAAGGTACTCCTTTCTCCAAACCCAAAACCCGTTCTCCACAGACAGCAACTGTGACTTTATTTCAACTCCTCCCTTTATAAAGGAAAACAACAGCCTGGAATGGTGGGGGACTTGCCTAATGTCAAACAGCCAATGATAGAATCTGATCTTTCAAACCAGGTTTCTGACTCCTCTTAGAGGGGTCTGCTTTACTACCTGTATTACTCCATTATGAGTCTTAATGTGAATTTTCCTTACATGGTGTTATGTACTGAAGATTTGTTTTCCCCCAAATTTTATATCAAAGTTTTAACATTAAAGGTATGGCTATTTTGAGGAGTCTTTTGACCTTTGAGACAAGGTCATGAAGGGAGATCTTGGTGTGATAGGATTATTACCTATATGAGAAGAAAGCCTAGAGTGCTTTCTTTCTCCATGCACATCTCCCATGGAAGCTCATGGTGAAATGGTGGTCCTTTACAAGTCAGGAGAAGAAGTCTCAGAACTATATGTACATTGCTTGCATTTTAATCTTGCCTCATAGTTTTTAGAATTGTGACAATAAATCTTAATCTATGGAAGCCCCAAGCAACTGATACACCTGGCAGGATCAATTTTAAAAAGCAAATCTTTATGCTTCAGTTGGTCACATACCATCTCTAAGGTGAGACAGAGTCAGGTGATTGTCATATCTAGATTCTTGGGAAAGGGTGATTTTAAAGCTTCCTCAGTGAGGAACTATTGCCTATACTGGATACCTTTGGGGATGAAATACAGCGATTTCTGGTTTTATACACACAACAGATGAAAACTGATCTGTATATCTTTGCACTTTGGTGATCCTGAATTGGTGTTGTGGTTTTGTAATCAGAAGGTACATAGTGTGAGAATTTACTTCTTCTTGTATTAACAATAAGAACATTTTATTCTCGAAATAAATGAAAACATTATCATATATGTTTGTACATATAAAATGTAGGTGATAATTTCTATCAGTTTGTCTTTCATACTTAACAGTGATGAAAACATTTTGAATAGAATTAAATATTAATATAAATGGACAAATATGTAAAAGGGAATCCTAAACTTTTAAGAAGATAATGCAAAGTATTTGGAGTATTAAAAAAGGTAGAATATATACATGTATAATTTTCTTTCTCCTATGAGCTTAATATGCAAAGTTACAAGGATCTAAAGCCACCAATTTCTATCTTTGGTGCTTTTGTTTAGACATCATTTTTAAAAAACAAAGGTTAGAGTTGTAAAAATAAAAACAACAAAACCCAGATGGTTTCCACCAAGTCTGCAGCTCAGACATAAACATCCTTTCAAGTTCTCTGACTGGTTTGACTGTTTTCCTAGAAGCGATGCTATGACTTTTCTACCAGCAAAACTGTCTATTATTCTCTCAAAACAATTAACACAAAAACTTTTGAATTCAGTGAAGGTCAGAGGATTAATAGGTTTTATCTCAATGTGTTTGAAAAGCTAATTAAGACTCCACATACAGCGAGGAGATTGGAGACACAATATTTCGTTTTTCTCTGCATGAACACAGTGAACAGAAGTGAATAGAGAGACAAAGTGAATGCGGAAACTTTACTGACAGGAGACATATCCTTTTGAAAGGAAGCAAAACTGAAAATACTTTTTTGACAGAAGATGGTTCCTTTATTTATTCAATGAACACAAGCAGCATCTGCTTTATCCTGGCACCATTCTAGATGCTAGATATTCAGTGCTGAACAAAACAGATATGGTCCATCATGTTTTTGTTTGTTTGTTTAAGTCCAGAGAAAACTTGACTAACAAAGAGACCACATTAAAAATTAGTCAATAAAAAATAAATAAAATGTTGCTAATATATGGGAAAAGGAAATATTCCTTGGGTTTCCTATAATATTATATAATAATGTTGACTTATCCAGCCAAATTAAATGCTGATATGAAAACAAATGTGTTCTCAAAAGTCATCATGACAGGAAAAATCTATTTCACTCTGATTCTTTTATGTTCATTTACTAACATCACTTCTAATTAAAAGTGATAAAACACTAGAGATCTCAAAGTTGCCTGGGAACTTTGTTTGCTGAAACGCACATAAGTAAATATTAATATGTTTTCTTTCCCTTGCTCTGAATTTCAATCATATACTGTCATTTGTTTCTCTATTTTATGTGGCTCTCTACTCCATACTCTTCTAATTACATCAGAACCTCCTCAACTCTACCACCATTAGTTGAATATCTACTATAAAAGTGTCATTTCTCTTAATTTCTCTTTGCTGACAAAATTTGACAAATTAGTATTTAAGCATATATAATATCTTATTAATTCCTTGCATCTTACACAGTCAGTGTCTCTCATTATCTGCCAAATGAAATGTCAATTACCTAAGAATTCCCTCCAAAGAAATCATGATCAGCTGCTTTCCTAAAGATCTAGATTCCCAATTTCATTATTCATCTTCCCTTGCTACTCTCTTTCTATAATGACACATTCCTTTTTATCCTCTGCATTCACCCTATTTTGCTCCTCTGAGAGGCTATCTATCACAGGATAGATTGCATTTACCCAGTTCTGCTCATACAAGAACCATGTGATCCACATTTATTCAATCAGAACAGTCCTTAGAATACTGAGCTATATATTGTTTTCCCATGGCATTTAGCATTTCAGGACTATGTACATCTAAAACTTAGTGAAGTAATTTTGTTATAAGGTGTAGAGAGATTATACGGAATTATATGTGGGCAACAGATTAATAAGAAGTAGAGAAAGAGAAATTAAGAGAGAAAAACATGATATTAACCTTTAGTTTCCACCTTGGACTAACTAGAAACTAATTTAAAAGAACCAATTTTAAACTAGTTTGAATAGAATGCATCATAATGAGTCAAAGGCAAAATGTTCCCCAAAGAATAGTGGGTACACCAAATATTTTTACAGTAATTGATAAAATCTCAATGATTTTTCAAATACATATTATAATAGAAAATCATTATTGTTCACAATTTACAGGGTGTAATTTAAGATAAAAGAGTTAATACAATGTAACAAGACAGATCTAACCAAATAAGTAAGTGATAGCTTCAGTACTTACTACCTAAAACTTAGTTCTATATTACAAACCTCTCTAAATTGTCCTCCTTCTTAATAATGATAACTATTAAAGGTTTAAAACTTCCTGAATATATAGTAGATATGCAGATTATAGTAGAAAAAGGATATGTATTCAAAAATAGCAAAAATATAATAGGAATAAATTATGTATGACCATGTAACAGAAAGGATATTGCGCTCTTTCAACTACACTTACTAGAAATGATTATAAATGTAACAGTATTGTGGAATGTTGTGTTATCTCTTTTAATTTGTCTTTGCCTGACTCATTGTGTTTATTAATAGCTCAGAGAGATAAACCTGCTGCTATTTTATAATCCAGTTATAAAATGTTAAGCCTTCATATTGAAAGGCAAAAAGAAAGGCAAGTTTATACTCAAAAATAACATTTAAAAATCATTTAGGTTTTGCTTTCTTTTTTATTTATAAAAGTGAAATAAGAGTCACCATTGCTTTTGGTCAAACCTCTGTTAAATGCATTAATACAGAAGTACTGGATTGATAAATATATTTTTCTTTCTAAGTGGGATCCTGTGTGTTCATGTATATATATATATATATATATATATATGGATATATATATATATCCACTTATATGCAAACATGTGAGTATTTTTATCATGCTAAAACAAGTTACTATGCTTTACAGCTATGAAAAAATATCATGGAAAAAATATATTCCTATGAAAATGTGTGCAGCAAACTAGAATCCATCAAACACAAGATTGATGCTAAAAACTATCTACTTTGATTTAAAAGTTTTTCAATCTTATTAGTTGCTATAAATGTGAATGAAAATTTCATTCAGTAATAAACATTTGCTAATGGCAGAATTCCAACACAAACTAACTTGGACAGAATAATTAATTAAATGATGCGACCTAATGGCAGGTGGCTAGAAAAACTGTGATTTCCAAGGATAGTTGGATCTTAGACTAGAAATACAGTTGGAATTCTACCTTTATCCTTTTCTCTGCTTCTGTATGTCAGCATTATAATAAACATGGACTGTCACAACAAGGGTATAAACATAACTAAATAGTATTTCCAAGACTCACATTACCTAATTTTACCACCACTAAGAAGACAACATCTTGTGCCCTTGTTAAAAAGCCTATGGACAAGACTCTGACCCACATGCTTAACTGAGTAGCAGGTGGATCAGTAATGAGAATTTAAATCCCCATCTGAGGCATGTTCGAATGAAAGGGACAAGCCATTCACCAAATGTGCAGCATGAGAAGAAACTGGAATTCCAGAGGGAGCAATTTTCACTGTCTACTGTCAGTTTTTGTCAATACTGTTTTTCATCAGGCAAGAATATAAGACTTTTGAATCCATCATATTTATATACTCTACCTAATGGATGCAGTGGTACAAAAAGATAGTTTATGCCTAGTGTTACCAATGCATCAAACTGAAAACTCTTTTCCAACCCGCAGTCCTTAACGCCTTCCTCCCTCCCTTCCTTTCTCACTCCTAATGGGTTTTTCTGGCATACTTCTTTTATGCTGACTTTTACACATCCATGTCTTCTTATCAAGGTTAAATCATTTCATAGCAACCATTTTATAACAAAACTGAATTTATACCTTTTAAAACATGCATTACATTTTTACAGAGTTTCTATAAACAAGGAAGGATAACTGATACATTAATTATCTTCCTGTCTCTGATTTTATTAAAACCACTTGCTAACTAAAGATCTCACACATTGATTATAGCTGTCATTTGAGTGAAGCTAAAATTCAGTTGAAATGGCAAATTAAAATTTGCACATACTTGCAAAACTTAAATGCTGAAACTATTCATTCTATGGGAATAGAAGAAACTTGTTCTGAAAGCAAATGATAAGAAGTGGCAAAACAAACACAGTGGCATGTGCCTGTAAACGGCAGCCTAGGAAACCACGGTGGAGAACGGGGATTGCAGTTCGAGTTCCGCTCAGGGCAACGTAGAGAGACTTATTCCAAAAATTAGCTGGTTGTGGTGGTGCATGCCTGTAATCCCAACACCTGGGAAGCTGAGGCTGGGGATTGCTTGAGTCCATGGTATCCCGGGCAATGTGAGCTTACGTTTCCACGGGCAAAAACAGAGAGACCTAGTCTCCAAAAAAAAAAAAAAAAAAAAAAAAAAAAAAAAAAAAAAAAAAAAAAGTGGCAAGGATATGTGTAGCTGTGGAGCTAGAATTTCAGTTAATGACCTTCATACAAAACAGATGCCCTGGAGTTTTCTTCAGCTACCAGGACATGAGGATGCTTTAACAACTATCAGAGAGTTTACACTTTACTTTGAGCAAGATGGAAGACTATTAAGGTAGAAGATGGAGGAGGTGTTTCCATCAATCTGGGTGCCTGTGAGACTGAGATAATTAGAGTTTCTTTCCCACATATCAAAGTTGCTTGAATTTGTATTGATTTATTACTGTTGCTATTGTAACTGTATGCCCTGCCTTTAGATGCCTGGAATGGTACATAATCTGGGATAGTTCTTAAAGGGTAAAACATGGTCAGCTAGTAAAAATATTTTAAGGATAAAAATAACAGGATTCAATACTAGATTAAGAAAGCCATGAATGACTATGGAGATTTGAGTTTAAGCAAAAATGAAAAGAATGGCAGACTAATTTAATGATAAGAGGAACAGAGCTGAGAATAGGTAACATTCTAGGGCCTGGGTACAATGTAGAATTTTGAGCTTTCTTTATAAACCATATAATTTGAGGATGTCTACTAGATATTTAAATGGAGATGTGGAATAGGCAAGTGACTAGATAAATGGGGAATTCAGGAAAACAATAAAACTGGAGATATACATTTGAGAATTATTATCATAAAACTGGTGTTAAAATTTTAGGCTGTAGGAGGCCAAATAGTAAATGAGTATAAATAAAGAGAAGATTTTTTTTTCTTAGATACCAGGAAGAAAAGTAGGAAATTAAAAAAGTTTAAAGGGAAAAGTATAGTTCAAGAGACCGAGTGAAGAAAAAAAGATACATTGTCAAATTCATTGAGAAAACTGAAAATTCACATTTGAATTTGGTAACATGGCAATCAACAGCAATGTTGACAAGAATTGTTAGAAGCTGTTGGATTAACTGGAAGGAGAGTGTAGACAATTCATGAAGTGTTTGGCTAGAAAAGGGACCTGAGAAATGGGTCAGTAATCTGTGAGAAAAGTGCTATAAAGAGTAGGACCTTTTTAAAGTAAGATAAATTCTATCCATCTTATCTATCTATCCATCCATCCATTTATTGATCTCACAATATATAGTACATAATATGCTACTGGTAATAATCAGTGGAAATCAAAATAAATTTAGAGAAAAGAAGATGACTGGAAAAACATTTCTGAGTTGAGACAGAAATAGCACACTGTGCACAAAAGTGGTTCCTACATGTATGAAAATTTTAACTTCAGAGGGGCCACTACTTGCATTTTCCACCTGTACAACAATGAAAAAGCCGTATGCATTCAATATAAACCTAATTTGGATTTTCAATTTTGATCTTTTTCTGGACCAGCCAGATACTCTATGTTTTCCCTCATGATTTCAGGCAGCAACAGTGAGTCACAGATCCCAGTCAGCCACCCAATCATTAAGGGTAACAATCCATATTCTGCATTCTACTGTGTTGTCAGCATTTTTTTGGATATCATGTTTTCTGCTTTCATAATCTATCATGTCTGTCTTTCACTTACTATACAACACTCAGTAAATTACATGATATATTCAATGCTTAATCATATAATAGATTATGTGTTTATAGATGATTTTTTTGTGAAACTAATGTAAGGGTTCTGGAAACATTTAATGTAGACTGAGCTAGGGTAAATGGTAAGTAGGTTAGGCCCATTGAATGAATTCTCAACAGAAGGTATTTTTAAGTTACCTTGAGTTTACCATAGTACGATCCCATCATAAATGAGGAAGTTCTGTACTATATTGTATCATATAGTCTGTCTCATAATATATTGCATCCCATTCTATTGCACTGTGTTGCACTTCAATCAAGGCAGAAGATGTAAGGAGATGGATGAAGTTTTTCATGAATTCAATGGTCAGAGCTCATAAGATCTCTCTACAAACTTTTTTTAGGCAACTAGAAAACACTATCTAGAAAAGTGTGAAAAGGCAGAGGATTAAAAAGGAGAAACAGTTCAGAAAGAGTAGTCTCAGAAAGAAAAGAATGGATTATTACAATCCTGTTTCTAAAAGTTAATAGAGCTATTGGGCAACATCATTTCAAAAGACTGTACTTGCATGATTCATGTCCACTGAGTCTACACTGTGAAGAGGCAAAGTAGAGCAATAATAAGTAGTATCAATTGCTAGATACTGCAGTGGATACAAATACTTTTAGGGAGGTGAGGACCCTAGTATTTCATCATAATCTATTGACAGACTTGTTTTACACATTTAGTGCCATGGTGTTTTGTCCTTTTTCTTTGTCCTTTGCTTCGAATAACTTGAGAATGTGTTCACCTCTACATTAACAAGTGTCCTTTGGTACAATTATTTTTATCTGTCTCTGTTTCCGATGTATTCTACCACTGACCTTTTCATTTGTTCATCTGTTTGATCTTTTATTTTAAGAATAATATAACTACTAGAATAGGGGCAGTGATTAACATAATTGCTACACTTTTTCCCCAAATGTTGAAACTATTTTTGGAAATACATACAATTATACTCTATTCCTTCTTCAATTATTTATTAAATATAACCCTCCTAAGCTAATCACAATTCTTATCTTTCAGCCTGAAATGCCTGTGGCTAGAAACTTTTTTTCACATGTGTTATAGAACTAATTATTATACTCTCTCTTCCCTTAAGCTTGTTGTTATTATAGTTTTCCTACAGATATATCTCAATATATTTCTTTACACTAAGGGAAAACTAATAATTATTTCATATATGCCATGTGTCTATTTCCCCTTTCATATTATGTTATGTTTATACAGAGATGAATAAAACATGTTCTGATTAGATGCAGAGTATTTTGTATGATAGCAACCAGGGTAGAGAGTGTGTGAATTCAGGCAATAAACAGTGAACATCTACCATGATCTTACTTTCTGGAATCAATTCTTGATGATATATATATATATATAAGTATATAAGTATATATAAGTATATATACATATATACTCTACTTTTTTTTTCTTTTTAATAGTTAGTCAGTTAGGAGAGCTTAGCAAATGATCAAATTTAAAATCATAATAATTAAAAAAACAAAGATAAATAATCCAGATAACTCTCATCTAGACTGATACTTAAATTTGAAAAGATTCAATCCACATCTCCTTATATTTAATATAATCACTCCTCTTAAAGGATTTATCTCTATATATCTCTTTTTAGAGATAAATCTCAGAGACATATTAACTTTTTTTCAGCTCAGCTGCAAAGATGCCTACGCAATCCTGAACATCTCACATTGTCTTCTAGCTTCACTCATTGAGTACTAATTCTCAAGGGTAAGTCTACATTTAAACAGGAGAGTGTATCAAAACCTTGGACATTAGAGATAAATCTCAGAGACATATTAACTTTTTTTCAGCTCAGCTGCAAAGATGCCTACGCAATCCTGAACATCTCACATTGTCTTCGAGCTTCACTCATTGAGTACTAATTCTCAAGGGTAAGTCTACATTTAAACAGGAGAGTGTATCAAAACCTTGGACATGGTTTCTTGTCTCCCTGGTTACTTGTTTCTCCCGTGTTTCTTGTTTCAATATTAAACATCCTCATTTCAAAAGTACTTTCTTCTAAATATAATTTGAAATTTTACAAAACATCTTTGCTAAAATTAAATGCTCTTGTCAATGTGATATTCTAATATTACAAAGTACAGTAAAAGATTTTTGTTTTTTAAGCATAATATTTTACTTAGCAAAATCTGAAATTTCTTTTGTTTTTATTTGCTACACTTCATTAGCCTAATTTGAGTTACATTTTAAAACGTGCTTCCTATTCTCTATATGCCAACCCAAATTCCCTCCTAATATAACTGTAAATCAACTCTATATATGCATATATATGTATTTCCACTATATATTCCAGAATTATATAGATATATACATATATATATTTCCAAAATCTGGAAATAACCTATTATTATTATAATCTTTCATGTTTTGCTTTTTTTCTTTACCCAATGGAATAACAACTCTGTTGTACTGTGGTTTTTTTACCCTAATTTAGCTCTATGACCATCATCTCTATCTTCAAAATTCAAATTTCTGTTCAAATATGCTATACAAATACTCTATTTTTAATTCTTCTGCTCAAATGATAGAACCTAAGATATAAGTTAAAAAAGTTTTTTCTACAGTCTAATTACAAAAGTTATTTCAGGAATGAACGAATCCATCAGAACCATCAATATAATTCCCAATTTTCCATTTGAGCTCTTAAGAAACTGACTTTTTCTTTTTTTCCCCATAGAATATAACAGAATATACAACAAAGGCAGATCCTGATATGACCAATTTGCAAACATTTAGTCAGTGGCATCCCTGTTATAAATCTCAATGGGCACCAACCTACCAAAAAGAAAACACACAATTGTAATATCTTCCCTAGTGTCATGGTGCTTGAAGAATATTACAAATATCTATTTATATACTTGCCATGTAAGGTCCTTGATAACAGTACCATGTCTCATACTCTGAGCTAATTTCAATATTTAACAGAGTTTCTTGTACTACTGTGCACTTACGAAATATTTATTGAGTTGTGAATGGGAGAAAGCACACTTTTTCCAAGTAAAAGTGAGTCAGACTCAGAGTGTTCTTTATTTCTTTCCTCCATGTTTGTGTCCATCTACAATGTCTTCAAAGGAATTTGTGGAAAACGAAAAGAAAGAAATGATCCTACAGTAATTTACATTCACCGCTTTCAAGAGTTGAAAAAGTATTTTATATTTTGCTTCTTTATCAAAATCCTATTATGATGTTATTATTACATAGTGCACTTGATAAATGTAATATCTATTAACTGAATTTGGTAACTTAATTTAAGAAACTACTTGGTATCCTTAGAAAGTTTAGAGTAAGGGAAATATCATTTTGCTATATTGTAGAATTTTAGGTTAAATAATTTTAAATATTAACTGGATATTACATATCTCTATCTTAAATTACATCTCAGATCAGGTAGAAAGCTCAGGTCCTGTTATTCCCAACAAGTTGTTTAAAATCATCCATATTTTTATATAACAATAATTCATTGTTCCAAACTTGCATCTGACTTCCTATAGTACTTGTTGTAGTCTTCCCACTAAAATTTACTTTATAAAGTTTGTCAGCCATCACTTCACTTCAATGTTAAATTAAACTATTTTGTTTCTCTTTTTTTTAAAAGAGAATACTTCATTTCAAATATAGACTATAATTGAAATATGTTCTTTAATGTGTTCCATAGCTTTATTATGGGTTACCCATAATATGGGTAACAAGAAGCATTTAATTGATGCTAGCATACAGAGAAAAAGTACTTATATTTACTGACAATTCCTCACGTGTTTTTCAGTCCTCCCTATTGAAAAATATTTCACAAAACATAACACAATATTCCGACAGTCAGGTTTAGGGCTGATTTGTTTGTGTCTTCAGGGGAAGGTTAGTACTAGATTCTCCATAATAAGCTTTGAAAAGATTAAAAGTCGTCTGTGTACTTGTCATTTTTTTCTAAACAGAAATAACTTTTAATTTTTGTGAGCCTTTTACCTCCCCAAGTTTTAACATTCATTTCTAACTTCTTTACCTTGTTTTTTCACTGAGTTCAAATGTCTTTTTGTATGATTCTAACTGAAAACTGGAATATGGAGGGTTATCTCAGAGGTCCCACAGCATGACATGAAATTAATTCTCTCTCATCTTCTCTGAAGCAGGTTACTTCTATCTGGCTAATCCAAAAGTGATATAAGAGGTAATCAAAGATATCATATTAAGTAACAAGGCAGTAGACTTCTATAAATTATTCCTTTACAGGTTTTCTTACCTTCAAAAGAAAAAAAAAAAAAACTATTGTCTTACAGACTTCTATCTTTACAAAACACTTGAAAATACATTCTCTTGCCTTGAAAGCAATTCAAGCTTATAAATTATATTATATTAACATTATAAATGTTTTTAATATAGTCAAGTAGCTATCATCTGAACTCAGACTTGGAACCTAATTTATCTGGCAATAAAATACTAACTGGAAAGTAATCTGCAGTTGATCTGTAGTTATGAACCACCCCCAAGCAAGAGTTAGGTATTGCTGATTAAGTCACATCTTATTTGTGTCAGATTTTCAATTATTTATCTAGAACATATAGTAAGATATTTGTTCAAATTTACTGAATTATCTGTATTTTACAATTTAATATTAATTGGCAGATTACTACAAATAGGTAGAATCAGAAAAATAAATTCATCTTGATTGCAAAATAGCTAGCAAATAGTGCTGAGATGATATGTCTGTCAGATATTGTTCAAATGCATGTTTGCAAAATACAAAATCAAATATAAGGAACGTTTCTAAACCAAGAGTTTTCAAATAGAAAGAGATGGAACTTTAAAAGCTATAATCTTCTCAAAATACAAGCCTAGGTAATAGAAGGTTGCTTTTTTACATTAAAGCTTAACCATGAATACATATGAAAGATATTATATATTATCTGTCTCAATTACATCTGCACATCTTCCTTTTCAAGGAAGTTTAATTTTTATTACTTATATGTATATTTTAGGGGTCTATAATCTACTATGTAAATTATCTTGAGCTCTAGTATCTGGAACAGTCTGTTACAAAGATTCATAAAATAAAACAGATGATATCCTATGTCTAGCAGGCAAAATATTAAATAATACATTAAATTATAAGCATGAAGGATTTTTTGTAATTTCTCAACAACAAAATCATATCTTAATATAGAGAAATTAAATAAGTAAAAGTTTTAGTTTTGAGAACTTTAATATTTGCACCATACATTAAGTGAAAATATTATATATATGTAGATATGGTATATCCTTTAGAAACAATGCAAAACTTGTGAGTTTTATACTGAGTTAATCTTACCTAGTCAATTCATTACCAGAACGTATTTTGATGTAAAGTTCTAATGGGATACTTTAGCTGAATGAGTGGTTCTTAGAAAACACTTTTCACAAACTTACTTTTTGCCATTGAGTGACCATCAAGGGCATTTTGAATATATTTCTTTCTAAAACAAAGGCTTTCAACTCTGAATGTATTTAACTGTTGGAATTTCAGTTTTCCCTTGGTCACTTCATCATATATTGACTGTCCAGTAAATGCATGCCTCTCTCTATAAGACAATCTAGATAGATTCTTCTGTATTACTTGAAAGCACCAATTGTTTTATGAATAGAGCAACTATGGTATTATCTCTCAAATATCAGCAGATGAACCTATTTTGTCATAGGTTTATCAATGAATTCTAAACTGGTCTTTTAGAGTTCCACTAATGCTGCTTTCCTTAAGCATCAGTCTCTCACATTCTGTTTATGTCCATCAAACTCTAAATTCACCTCCCCAAAGCAAAATAAAACAAGTGAAAATGACTCTTAATACATTATATGATGATTAAAAATAAAACCTATCCTTTCTTCTCCACTTTTGTCCCTGCACCCCAATCTGGTTTTATTCTTTCCCTCCTTAGTAATTGCTATTCTGTCCTTACGCAACTTCTGAGTAACTTTCCCAGTTGATAACTTCTAGCTTCTTGATACATTCATTGCTGAAATGTTTCTAATGCCAAATATTTTGTTTTCTTAAACCAATTTGGTGATTCCTTTCATACTTTCTTGCGTTATTTTCTATTATCTAATATCTAAATGTTAAAATTCCCAGGAATATATTCTTTCCTCTTTTTTTTTTTTAACATATTTCTCTGGGTAACTGCATCTACTCCCAGAACACTGTTAACTCTCAGTATGAATTATCATACTTATAGGTTCTCTTTAAAAATGTCCTCTAAGTTGCACCCACGCATCTGTATGAACTTGGGCAACTTATTTTATCTCTCTGTGTCTTAGGTTCCTTAATTTTATAATGAGGATGATAATAGCCTATTTCTTGATTTATTATAAAGATTGTATTAACTTTTGTAAAGCACTTCAACTAGTTACTGGTGCAAAATTTGAATGATGGGTCATATATACCATATGAAACTTAAAGGAAACTCAAGAATCTATAACAATTGTTCTCCACAAAGGTTTCCCTAGCTCAATAAATGACACCTTATTTTAAATGACTTTAACTCTTCTCTTTTATCCGTTTAAAACAAGAAAGTAGAGTTAGAATAGATCTGCAATAAATATAAATCAAAATATTTTTTCATAACTGCTAACACATTCAAGAATGTCCCATTACACTTGTAATAACTCCTAATACCTGTACATGTTCCTACAGATTATGACCTCTGGCACTTCCTTTCATAGAAATCACATATAGACATCTCTCATAGACACATACACATACACACACACACACACACGGACACACTAATTATCACATCACACAAATATGTACACATCAGTGGTTGATCATTCCAATGTGTCAGATAGCAACTGGCACAAAGCTTTATGTCTTCTGTCTTAAATCTAAGAAAGGTGTGCATAATAAGTTTATCTAGCTAAACAGATGCCTGCTCCCACCCATTGTTTCCCATCATTGCCCCATTTGTTTTCTTCATGGCCCTCACCCCAAGTTGTACTTCCCGATATTTAATCTAATTTTCACTGTACGCCTCTGTTATATCTAATTGTGAGCTCCCTCAGAGAAGAGCTTGACTCTGTTCATTCACCTCTGTGTAATTAGCACCTGCTAAGATGCTTGGTATATTTAATTGGCATTTGGTGAATATTTCTTGCAAAAAAAAAATTGTGTGCAAGA
Source organism: Uropsilus gracilis (assembly GCA_004024945.1). NCBI lineage: Eukaryota > Metazoa > Chordata > Mammalia > Eulipotyphla > Talpidae > Uropsilus > Uropsilus gracilis. The sequence goes on from PVHY01013289.1 coordinate 35,318, forward strand.
ATAAATGACTAAGTGAATTTGGTCCTGTTCTAATAGCTTTTTTTTTTAAAAAGAAAAACTAATCTGTATATTTAAGATCTTTGCAATTTATATTTTCATTCAAATACTTATTTAAAAACAGGTTGAATAGTTGAACAATAGGACATCATGTTACACCATTATTTTTAAGTTATCAAATAAAAATACCTTTTTAATAGGCATGTAAGTATATAGGCTAAAAATTAATTAAATCATTTCTAATAAATATAACTCTAAAAAGAGCAGTCAGAGAAACTTAGTTTCAGTCTATTTATTTTTCCCAGGTTTTAATTGTTCATTGTAAATCAAGGCATCTTGGTAATTTTTAAAATAATTATAAACTCATTCATCAAAAAAATTACTTTGTGGAATGAAAAAGGAAGAACATACAGTATCAGCAATGAACAATGGAAACTACATTTAAGTGTGTCTTATGAGTAGTGTAAACTGACAAACTTTATCATGTTGCTTGATGGAGTCATCTTTTTCAAATTGTGGAGAATCAAAGAAAGATATTAGGCTACTCAACATTTTAAAAAATCTCATATATACTAGTTCTGCAACAATTTTGAAAGTGTCATCAGAGAGATCTAAGATAACAGCTTTAAACTTCCAGTTTACCTTCCTCTCATTTAGAAAAATTAAAATGCCAAACACTTTCCTCCTTTCAAACTCATTTGCAGCATATTACATCCTACCACTGAGATGCACTTACAGGGAACTGAAATGCAGAAATGCTCCAGTAAACAAGATCATTTCGGTGTGAATAAATTCTTGAGGTGGTTCAACATTTCTAGTGTCTAGTTTGAGAGGGTAAAGAGGAGGCTTTGATGAGCAGACAGCTTCCTGACCAGAGTTCTTCCCTAGTGTTCCTAATCCAGCAGCAGCCTCTCAGTTTCAGCAATTATAGTCAGTGTCATGTTTGTCATTAAAGGTCAGAGGGTCTTCCTTCAGCTTATAGAGCCAGAGTGGTGTGCATGTCTAACATTAAAGTCGGATGCAAACCAAAGAAGTTTCTAAGGTTTTCCTTCCTATTTTGGTTGTTTTTGTTTCATGGTATTTCTTCAGACCAAAAAATACTTGATAAAACTGCAAAAATATCCTGGTGCTGACCGTGCATTGTGGCACGTGCCTGTAAGCGGCAGCCCAGGAAGCCGTGGTGGGGACCAGGGATCACGGTTCGAGTCCCGCTAGGGCAATGTAACGAGACCTAGTTCCAAAAAATAGCTGGGCGTGGTGGTGTACGCCTGTAATCCCAGCTACCTGGGAAGCTGAGACTGCGGATTGCTTGAGTCCATGGTACCCCCGGCAATGAGAGTCTGTGGTTCCACAAAAAAAAAAAAAAAGAAATTCTGGTGCTTTTGCTTGATGTTATTCAAATTTGTTCTCACCGTGGACACTTGAAATATATACAAAAAAAATTATTATAGTAGAACTTTATTGCATCAGTTATCCAATTTCAAGTATTACTAATTTATGAGCTGATAATTTTATATCATATAAGATCCCACCTACATTATCCCTAACATAGATCATTTAAAAGGGGGTACTTACCAGTTTTAAGCGGTCAAGGTTCATTAATACAAAATAAAATTTAAATTTTGGGTTTATTTGTATCTACACATTAATAAGTAGAAAGCTAATGAAATAAAATAACAATACAATAGAAAATGTATATTATATTAACATAAGCATATTAAAGTAAATGTAAATATAATAAAATAAAAAGGTAAAACCCTAATATTAAGCACCTAAACATATCTTATAAATTTGCTACTATTTGGGATTAGAGCAGCAATTCATATGTTCTGACATATTCTTCTATTTTAGGGAGAAATGACATAGGTACCCCAACTCATCAAGTATTCAGGTTATTTTCAAGTCTTCTAGCTTGATCTGAAAATTTTAATATTTTTCATAATAAAATTTCAAGCTGGTTATTTTAAAACTACATTGATTTTCCATGAAAATATAATTAAACCCTAAAAGGAAATGAGTTAAAACCAACAACAGTAAATCTGTTCTCTCTTCTTCTCTCTCTCTCTCCACTTTCTTTTTTACACACATATACACAATTCTGAATATTTGGGACTTAAACTTGTGTGTTTATTTCCATCAGGAAGTTAAACTGATATGTCAGAGCTAATTGTACTTTGTGTAATTAAAATTAAAAATGATAAGCAGAAATCTTTTCCAAAAGGAGAAACTTATTTTCACATAATAGCTGAACGTTTCTCCCCAGAATCACCCAGTTGGTCTCTACTTCGATGGATGAGCACTGGCTTTTCCAAAGTGATATTGGTGTAATCAGTTTTCTAGGCAGAAGTGCACAACCTCAGTTGACATAACTATTGGGCTAATAACACCAATCTTCTAGTAGCATAAAATACCACATTATTCCATCACTAACCAGACCTAAATGTGTTTTGTCTTCCCCTTAAAAAACTAAAACCAAACCAAAACAACCACACACCATACACACACCACAGTGTTTTGCTAAAAGTATTTTTTCTGATTTTGCATTTTCACGCGCATGACAATTTGAGAATTAAAATTAATAATTTTTAATAATTGAGAAATAATTGAGAAATGTTTTAGTAAAAATGATGGCCCTCCCTAGAAGAACCTTGCTACACTTTAGCAATCATGTGACCATCACTGACTTGTTCATACCAACAACTAGTTTTATTATATCATCATGCAGTTAGAATTGTATTGTTCCTTTCTTATGACTAGCTATATTTATTACAGGGAGCTAAAGACATTTTAAATCAAACAAAATGAATGAATGCTTACTAGTAAAATAGACTGTACAGTAATATGCACACAATAACTAAAATTTGGTTGGGCGAACCAGCTGGCAATCTACTACAGGAAAACAAAGCATGTGGATGTCTCCTCTTGGCCATACAGTCATGCTAATCTTCATTTTTAATATTATACACCACCTGTAGATTATGAGACTTTTGTGCAAAATCAGTTAAGTTTTTTAAAATAATAAAAAAATAAGATATTTTGCCCCACCTAATGCATGGCTTTAGGGATTTACTAAAACTCCTGGCTGTTATTTATTAAGAAGAATCCACATAAGTTTGGCATCCTGCTGTCTCCTCAAAGTCTTGCACCATGATCTTTCCCTCTGTACTTAAGTTGTTACTCCCAACCAAAGGATTTTACTGATAATCAGTTGGACCTGGTCTCAGCAGGCAATGTTCTACCTTGAGTCTCTATTTCTATCTCCTTTATTTGAACTTACCTACTAACTCATTTTCCAGGACATTGTTTTCAGTTTATCATTATATAAGGAAGCTCTGGAAATCTCATTTATGTCAAGTGTTAATAGCTGAGAGGAATTAGTTTGTTACCCTCTACATATAGACCTTAAGAGATTTGCATTTTTATAGAGGACAATTCCTTCATAACTCAAAATATTAGAATGTCCATAATGGCGGAATTTTAAGCATCAGTGAACTAGTGGAAGAAATATTTGAGGTAAGAGCACATATTAAAAATCCATAATATTTGAGATTACTTTTTTTAACCTACACATAAATTTTACCTGAATTGAAGTCAATATTCATGTCTGAACAATAATAAAAATTTAAAGCAAAACTCTAAGCAACCCAGTATTTTAATAGGATGCACCATTTTCTCTCAACTTATATTTGCAAAGTGGTGCAGCTCGCCTCAATTTAATTATGTTCATTTTGTATTTTGACCTCAAAGTTCTTATCAAATTCATTCCCTTCTTTCAAACCTTATGGTACGAATCTCATTTAAAGTATTTAATTTAAAATATTGTGATTACAAATTCTTTCCTTTTTCATTTGAGATACAGATCTTCTTTAAATTCAGGAATACTTTTCTTAGAGACCTGCAAAACATCTCTTTGAAATCTATCAAGAAAGACAGCACCTCTATTTCCCAGTTTCTGTGGAAGAAAAGGAAACCAACTCCCTTCAGTTGCCTTGTCCCAACCTGTAAAGTCACTCATGACATGAAGATGAGAGAAAGTTTACTTTTTTGGAGGAAAGTCAATTGGCAAAATCAGATGGTCTACAACTACCCTCCTGTTCGATTCAGTTCTTAAGATCTGCTTGTGTTTTGTTCACAATCTTCTCATTGCAGTAGCCTTGAATAAAGTATTCTGTGATTTTTTAAATTTTGTCAAGAGTAATTCTTGCTTTGGCATTCTATATATGGGTAGATTGAGGTACTTATGTCCCATTTGTTTGCTTTGACCCAAGATTCTTTCATGAAACAAATGAACATAATTTTACTAAGGAAACAAGGAAAGCACAATACCTTTTTTTTTCATATCAATGGCAGTTTCCTTCTCCATTTTCTTTTTTACATCTTCTTTTTCTGATAGTAAAATGAGAAAATTATAATCCTCTACATATTTAGTTTTTATATATTTCAAGACATAAATGATTGTTATTAAGACATCCAATTTATCCTCTATAAAGTAATTTTAAATTAAAGTGCTAAGTCATGTTGAAGAGGAATAAACTACTATCTTTAAAACAGAATGATAGCTTTGCTGTGCTTTCTTTTTAGGAAGAGTAGAAAATTTTGCTAAAGTTAAACAGTGGAAACATTAAATGGCATTATTCATAATGGTTTAGCTAAATAGTTTTTCTATATTAAAAGAAGTATATCAAATATTCCTCTGATAATCAAGTCACTGGTAGCACGTAACAAGTTCATGTATTTCTGAAGCTCACTTGGTACTTCAAAAACTCTCTGAAAACAATGAAGAACAAACTATAGCAAACCTATCAACAAGTTTTTTTAATGCAATAAAAATTTACACTTTTGACATTATTTTTTAACTTAATGAAAAACAGTCATCAAATTTGTATACATAGTCAAATAAAGTATTAAATGAGAGACTAGAGCAACAGTATTGAGAAAGAAAATAACAATTTTTTTTTTTTTTTTACATGCCCGTGCTTTAGCTCTTATTTGAAATGGTGGCCATATAAGGACACATTATTCTGGGTACAGAGGATCCCCAGGAGAACTGACATAAGTCGGGTTGCTTCTCACAAACACCAAGTTAGATTGTTAAGCTTATAAGACCCCAGGGGAGCTAAGACCAGCAAGACTCACCCCAGTACCTAGTTTCCTGATTTTCTACTTTGACATCCAGAGCACTAACCTTCAGCCCCCACCCCCTACCCCTCAGCTCCATCCTCTGTAACTTCTTCTATGGGTCTCATTCCCAGCAATGGATCCTTCTTTACTTGAGGAATCAGTGCATTTCACCAAATCTCTGGTTCTTTTTGCTGCTACTGCTCCAAATTTGGAGTTTCTGTCACAGATCTGCAGCATCTGTCCACCAGCATCTGTCATTCTCCAGCACTTGCAGGAGCCTTGCTTTCCCTCACTCATTCATAGAGGAAGAAACTGAGGCAGAGATGGGTTAAGTCCTTGCTCAGGGACAGTCGAGTGTCTGGACTACTTCACCTGCATTCGATTTGTTGTGCCACATCTTCTCCAGGACTGTGGGTAGGCAGAAATGACAGTGTCTTCCCAGAACTTAGGGTAACCAAGATTCAAAGACCTGAGAGATAGGGTGGCAGCAACTGCCTTTTCTGAAAGTGTTTCTCACATTTTGATTTCCATGGAGATGAGTTTTGCATGAGAGATGTGGCCCCTTCTCTAAGAAGCAACGTAATATGGTGGCTGAGATTTGACAGCTAGACTTCTTGTGTGCCTGTCCTGGCAGTGGTATGGTCTTGGCCAAATTAAACTTTCTATGTCTCAGTTTCACTACCTATTGAAATAACATCTGCATCATGACAGTTGATGTGTAGACTACATGAGTTAATACAGGATGGTACATAGCAGGGAATAAAAGTCATAAAAGTTAAAATGTTGGTGGTGTGTATGGACATTGTTTGTTGTTTTACTGACATTTTCCTGGTTTAGAACTCTTGTGAATGCACTGCAAAGCAAAAGTTTCCGTTGTATCACTGTGTGCATGGCTGGTAAGAGACTCAGCACTTTTAAACACTACTATACTTCAAATGATTTGTTTATGGCCTGTCTTCACTGCACATTGATAAAACTCCTTACAGATAGAGATCATGCCAGTCTTGCCTTTCAGAAATGAACGTGCCGAGTGCCATGCAAGATGTGAAGAACAGCTCAGGAAATACGAATTTACTGAATGAGAGCACACCCTCCCTGGGATGGCTGGTGACACCAAAGCTCATGTTACACAGCCAGGTTGACCACTGGAGCACCACAGATGTGCTTGTCCTGGAATTTCCTCTGTATTTATAGGACACTATTCTGAGGCTTTCAAAAGAATTTTCAGTTGTGACTCAGTTCTTTAATCCTCAGTGAGATGAAACTGGAAGCTAATGCCTAGTGTGGCATTCCTGTGTGCAGTATTAGTAGCA
>PVHY01013290.1:0-41803 GCA_004024945.1 Uropsilus gracilis
TGTGTGTGTGTGTGTGTGTGTGTGTGTGTATATATATATATATATGTGTGTGTGTGTGTGTGTGTGTGTGTTTCCTATTTCACATTAGGTTATGTGTAATGTAGTTGAAATACTGATAGTCGTCTTTCCTTGGCACTGTAAATGCCAAATCTGCTTAACAAATGCTCAGTTTTGATTGTATGGTATGTATAAAGTAGAATCAAAAGTTACATATTTTTAAATCTTTCATTTTCTTAATATACCATACAGTATTCTCATCTTACTCAATTTGCACAATTTCAGTGACCCATTGTCAACCATGATTCAAAACTATTATGTACAATATTATGAGACCACATTCATGTAACTTTAATTACAGTATAGTTATAATTTTTTATTAATGTTTATCTCTCACTATGCTTAATTTGTAAGTTAAACTTTATCACATATATTTATATAGGGAAACATAGTTTATATAAGGGTCCAATAATATCCATGGTTTCAGAAATCCATTGGGTGGTCTTGGAATGTGGCTAACAGGAAACCATTGTATTTTATTTTTCCACAATAATTTAAGTACCGACTTTACGCTAGGCACAAGGGAAAATTTCTTAATTAAAATTTTAAGAATAATGTCTTTATAATAACTGTAATATGTTTCAAAATTATTTTTGTGGGGTTCCACTGGGGGAAAAATTTCAGACCCACAAGAAGAATGTGGAAAATTGTAAAAAATTACTTAAAAAACTGGGAAAGGTCAGCAATCAAAAAGATATAGCAAACTATCATCTAAGTTGCAATTTACGAGAAGAGTTGGTAGCTGTCTCAGAGAGAAAAGACATCTGTGATGCCATGGGTAAGTTTTTGGTTTGTTTTTTTTTTCCTTTAATCAACTATAGGTTTCTTTAAAAGTAATCATGCTTTCTAAAATCTATACTGCAGCTTTAAACCTGCCAGCATTTCTTCTATGACTTTAACTGATCTGAGTGTACTTCTGTTTTTTGGAGATTGGATAGTAATCCAACTAATCCTTTTCATTTTCATTTCTGGAATAGGGTCTACACTGACTTGTGAAAAGATTGCCAAAGAACGATATGAAAACATGATGCAACAACAGAAATTAACACATATTTCAAAAGAACAAGCTGAAGAGATTTTAATATTGCAGGCTGAAGTTGAACGATTAAGGATGAAAACATTTCCTGCTCTTGTTCAAATGTAAAAATGCTGCTGGGGAAACACCATACCAAATCAATCATTTAAAAAATACTTGCACTAATTAAAATGATTTGTTTCTCTTTCACACCAAGAAATTATAGTAGAGTCTCATCTTAGTTACATATTTTAATAGCAAATTATTTTAGTCTTAATCATTATAAATATGTTTGTTCTAGTTGAATAAATGTAAAAAATATGAATTGTTTTCACTGAAGAATGACCAAGATTATAAATCAGAATGTGTGCTCCAGACCCATTTTATTCTTAGTCTTGATTGGTCTTATTTAGTCTTAAATGTAATTAGCCTTCTTGAACTAAGCTGTCATTCTGGAGACAAAGACATTCTGGAGAAAAAAAATTAAACACCTATAAATTCTTCTTCATTTCTATTATAGAGTAGCAGCTTATCATCTAACCCATAATAATCTATCAATTGAGTAAGACTTAGCTTCTTGTTCTCCTCAGACATAGCTGACTGCAACTCATAAAGCAAGAGCTGGCTACACCGTCTCCACTTCTTTATTAAGGACTGTAACTGAGACAGGTCATTCTGAAACAGGGAAAAAAGTAAATGTGTATCAGTAACTAGATAATCATCCTACTTTTAACATATTTAAAAGCTGAATGTGGTTAATTCAATGAGCAGGTTTAACCGAGACACACTCACATGGGAGTGGGACTTCTACCCAGGGGGAAAAAGAAGTTGGATAGTTTTAAGTATAGAATGGTTACAGGGTCACTCAAATTGATCTCCATGGATAGTTCTTTTGGTTCTAGCTCTGAGAGATCCATACCCCCACAGAAAAATCAAATCATTTAAGTAACGCAAAACTAGTCAGAGATGCAATACAGGGTCAGATGAATAAACAAGTATACAAACAAACCCACAATTTTCTATTACAGCTGTACTTTTAAAGTGACAATGTTCAAAGTACTTTTCAATATTCATTATTATAAATTCAAGCTGTTATATTTAGAAAAATTCTAAAAAGTTAAGAGAGCAAATAAGCTATACTAGTCCACCACTTAGTCCACGTTGCTGGAGGAGTGATTGCAGATAACATGAATGACCCTGGCAAATAAAGGTTCTTTTTAAATTTGCCCAAGTTTTATTTAATTCAGCCTATGTGGGCTGAAATCTAAAATCTACTGTATATGAGTTGTTTTCTCAAAACACCTGGACCATCTTAATAATTTGGGAGGAACATAACATTACCACCAAAAATAGTTTTTAATATGTTTAGATTTTTTACAAATCATTCACTTCTATCGTCTCCTACTTGTATCTAACATTTGATATCTCCCTTGATCACTAAGGGAGATATGGGCTGAAAATGAGGGAAAAGCTTCAGTGGCATATTAAATGAGAGCTGGGACATTTACAGAGTTGTATTTGGTGTCCAGAGGCCAGTTCTGCACTACTCTAAAGGCTTAATAGTTCAGTTAAAGTTGCTGGAAGTCAGATTGCTAGATTATGCCCATTATGCTAAAATAACGGTATTTTCTGTATTTGAAATCACTTACCCACCTACAAGTAAAAGAAAAACAGTTCAGAATTCTCACCTTTGATCTATACATTTTGACTAATTTTAGTCTCCGAAGAAGGTCTTCTTTCTCCTGAACCTGTTTCACCAATTTTGCCTTTTCGTCTTTTAATCCTTGTTCAGAAACATTCTCAGTCACAAAATCATTTTGGAGAGCACTACATGGCCCAGTATCAAGTGATTTAGATTCAGATGCATTGATGTTCTTGTTTTTTAAACATGTACTTTCTTCAAATTCATTGTCTATGTGTTGACAATTTTCTGGGAATTCCAAATGGTTTTCGTCTGTTGGTGATACCAGTTTCTCTGAAAAGATCTGATCGTTCTCTTCATCATCTACTTTAAGACGTTTAACCACACTATAACAGGAATTAAACGAAGATCTTGTTTTCCTTAATCGTTCTCTTAGTGTTGCACTCATAGGCTGGAAAAGACACAATATTAAGAAATGTAAAAGAAAAAACACTGTATTAGAAATCCACCAGACCTTATACCTCTACAACAGACACCATTAGATGGATGGCTTTCTGTCTTCATGTGTCAAACATCACAAAGTCATTAATCCCTGGAAGCTCTATTAGTTTTATTCTCTATTTTAGCAAAATCAGCACCCTTCAAAAGTAACATTGAGACACATATCCCAGTAACCACAGAGATTTGTTCAGCAACAAGCACATGCGGACATTACTTAAGGTGTTTCATAATTACAGATTATAGAAACGACCTGGGTCCTGCCACCAAAGATCCTTAACATTGCGTTTTTTTTTTGGGGGGGGGGATGTATTAATAAGGTGATCTGAAACGAAATAAATTTGAAATTCAAGATGCAAATTTGGATGGGAGAAATTAGGAGACCTAAACTAATAGTTAATACTTGCTTATTAATGCTGCACATTATGTTAACAATCTTCAATAGACTTAAAATCGTTACTGCACAACGTTCAGAAACTGGGTAGGTCCACTGGAAGAACTACGATTTTCGTACTTGTTTTCCTGAACTACTGGTACGGGGAGATGGTGTATTGGCACAGGCCCGCGGGGTGCTTGGTACAATCACAGCTGAGTCTGATAGCCTTTCCATCTTGAAAATGGAATCTTGGTTTACCTCTAAAAAAGAAAAAAATAATCACCAGATGGAAACCAAATAATCCATACCTCCGGCCAACTTTATCAGAGTTCTGTGGTGTGCCTAACACAAGTTAGCAACCTCCTTTCATTTAAAGTGCGATTCGTTCTTGATCTTTTTGCAGTTTTTCAGTTACTTAGGTTAGACTCCGTGGGTCCCACACGACCACGAGTTTTCCATGAGAAATGAACTAGCCTATCAGAGAGACAAGATTGTCCACTGGCTTTTCATCTAAGTATCCTCAAAATCTGCCAGATAGTAGGGAAAATTAACTTGGAGGCAGAAACTCTTTGTGCCACTTTCACAATGAAAGGAAATATAAGCGTGATCCTGATACAAACACCACAATCAAATCTGTCACATCCTAAATCCTAAAGCTGTGTGACTGCCGAGCTCTCCTGAAAAATGATTCCTCCTGACCTGAGGAATTAGTACAACAAAAGCAGAGGAACGGCTATCGGGGTCGTCATAGCAGCGAAAGACCCTGGCATGGAGAGTTCTGACTGAACTTCGCTTTCTCTAACAAAAGCATCTTTATGGGAAAAAAAAATTTTTTTTAAACAATAGCCCCAGAGTGGTTCTCTCTGGGAGGCTTCCTCTGGTTGCAGAAAGCCCACACTAGCTCTGGAGACCCCAGGTCTGACATGGGCTTGGGACACCCCCTCAGTACGAAAAGGAGCGTTACTCCAGTCCCCGAAACCCACGAACAAAGTCCAGTTCTCAGCCCACTAACCGCCCGCCCAGTACGCTACCTCCTCCCTCCGCCATCCCCAGAGCTCAGGCCGCGCGCGCCGCCGCGGGCGGGGCCGCACGGAAAACGGAAGAGACGCGCGATTGGCCGGATTAACTGACGTGTGCGGATCGGCACGACCCTGACGGATGGTGCGCGCGGCCGCGAGCGTCCGACTGGGAAGAAAAACGGAGGTGGGACCAGCGGGCGGCCGCAGAGGTGCGTGATTGGCCAGATTGACGGACGCGCGCTGTTCGGCTCCGCCCAGCTCCTAAGGACGCCTGCTCACGGAGCCCGGAAGCATCTGGGCGGGCGTCGATAATGGGCGGGGCTAGGTTGTAGAACCGCTGACAGATTCCGAGAGAGAAGCTGCTTACGCGGGGCTGCCTCTCCCTTCATTTCCTTGGCTGCCATGTTTTGTGTTTGTGAAGTTCGCCTTAAAAGTGCCTTTCCCATTCTGCTCGCTTCCGGTAATCTCACCCCCACGCTCATCGCAGCCAGACTTCTTCCACATAATTGACGCTGCTGAAAGCCACGGAGCTGAGTGTTCACTTTACAGCTTAACTCTTTTTTTAAAATAAAATAAAATAAAATAAATAAATAAATAAATAAATATATATATATATATATATACATACATACATATATTTCGCATCATTGTGATCAGAGCTGCTCCGGGCTCAGTGACCCACTATAATTCAGCATGCTAGAAATGTCACCAAGAGTTGCTGCGAATGTAATTTAACTCATTTCTAGGCTTCGCTGCTGTAAACGGAGCTTCCCTCACAGGATTTCCATTGCATCTACCTCAAAATTTAGATTCCTTAGGTTGGCCTTTCAATCTTTTACTCAATTTTAAGAGAAAATACAGACAGATGACTGTATTTTTGTGATGCCATGCAGCAAACAAAAAACACTGAAGCAGATTATGCTGAAGCAGATCAAGGCCTTTGTTGAACACGGGGCCTCCCTTTCTTACCCTAAAACATCCCCTTTGCTTCCCATCCTGCAGCGTTCTGTTGCTGGCAACAATAACTTAACAAAATTGGGTGGGGTGCTGGGGTTAGGGAAAGAGTTGAGTCATTTGTGAGTCACAAGGAATTGGGGTGTTAAAGGGTCAGTGTTTCCAATTCTGGTGAATGGCCATTTTAAACGTTTACCAACATCTGAAAATAGTAGCTTACATGTAACCAGGACTCAAGCAAATTAGTTAAATCCTAAGGAGTCAGACATTAACACAGCAGTAAAAGACAATCTAACAGGGACATAAATTTGGGGTCAAATTGCCTAGATTCAAATTCTGGTCCTCTTTTTTATGTGCTGTGTTATGTTGTGTCTCTATGCCTCAGTTTCCTCATCGGTAGAGACGATGTTTCCTAGGGATTGGGTGGTTAAGTGACAATTTAGGTCAGAGAGAGCAATAGTAGCTATCTAGGAAACACTCAATAATTGTTTTAGATCTGCAACTACATTCACCATCCCCTGAATTTTTAAAAAAAATGCTGTATGTAATTCTTTCATACCTTCACCTATCTCCGCACCAAAAAAAAAGCTACAGATTTTTTAAAAGCACTGTGATCCATAAGATCCCCATAATTTTACTAAACAATAGCAAAAAACGTTAAGTCTCTATGTACAGGAAATATTCCAGACACCTCAAGAATTTACAAAGAATTTAAAGACAGAACTCCTAATTTTTTTGATACATAGTTCTTACCTCAACAAGCTATAGGTCTGTATATTAATTTCTCCCTTTACTACTCAGTTGGAATCACTGGAATCAGTTACACTGAAAAAAGCAGAATGATTTGTTCCAACACTAAAGCACAATGTAGACGCTGCATATTCTTTATTCATTTATAAGGCTAAAATCAGCTGCTCCAAAATCCTTTTGTCATTACAACCTAAGTTTAGAGCTGTGTTTTTTGCTGGCTGCATAAAGTAAAACAACATCTTGTCTTACAAACGTTCTGACTTGCTTGTTATATAAACTGTTATAATAAAATGGGATTGTTTTGGCTGGATATAGAAAGAACTTCAGAATGAGTACTGGGAAAAACCTGTATTTCAGAAATGTGTATTTATTAACCTACATCTCTTACTTTCGGGTATTGTTAGAATTGAATGATCTCCCCATATATAAATTTATATTTCACTTACTCCTGTCATATTCCAAAATGAAAACATACCGTTCACTCTCAATTTAGTATAAGGGATCCAGAATACAGTTCCTGTCATTTTTATTCTATCTTTAGATAAATCCTAGCAAACATTTCTATGTCTTCTATGAGATCCATTAACCTAAAAGAAGTTTAATGTTTCTGATGCAGAACTTTATAAAGTTTTATATAAAACTTTTCAGGTAGGGAAAAATATTGCCTCAGAGAGCCAGAAGGCAAGAAATCCTTACTCTATCATCAAAAACAACATGGGCACTGAAATTCAATGAAAACATTAATTAATATCAACCTAAGATAGGTCTTCTCTGTGTGTTTTTAAAATTCTTCAATGCCCAAGGCTAATGTTGGCCACTTTGTTATTCTTCAGGGAGTGGTAAAATACCTCATCCATTCTTGTCTGTGATTACTGCTGTGGGATGATGACATAGAATTAAAAATCTTTATGAGGTTTTTATTCTTTTTTAGTAGCTGGGAGAGAAAAGTGAAGAATGTCTCTCTGTATACACACACACACACACCCCTTTTAGGTCACAATTCAAAGATTCATTTTAGTTGATTTACTTATTTTTTTTAACTCTTGGCTTCAGCATTATTTTTAAAATCTTAAGGGTAATCTCAGGATGACCAATTTCTGTTCCACTTATTTTCCTGTATTGACAAAAATTGTTACATCTCATAGATACAATATCCATAGGTATCTTTTTAAAATTAAATTTGTAAATATGCACTTTTTAAACTAGTATGAAAATCCACCTAAATGAAGAATCTTGGGTGAGAAATCCACATGACTAAGTTGACTTATATGTCTATCAGAACTTGAAGTTAATAGATTTATAATCAAGAAAGTATACTATATTTCAATAGGCTTTCAATCTCTGATGACATTGTATATAAGTTGAAAAGTCACTTTCAAAAATTCTCTTCTAGGTTTTCCTTGACATAAATTCAAGTCTCATATATATATATATATGGTAAAGATGTATTTCAGTGCTGTCATAATATTTCCCTTTGAGAATAATTAAGGAGCTCTATTTCTTTTCTCTATTACCTAAGTATCCTATATGGAATTCTAAAATGTGTAATTCTTAAAGACTTTGTTATTAAAGGGTGGGTTTTATGGGTAAGCTGTTTAATATTCTTTAGCCATCTAAGCAAGAAAGCGTTTTATTAGCAACCTCTAGGTGAGCAATTCTTTGATTTGGCTATTAGACACACCTGAGAGGGTGCCTTACTGAATAGCACAGCTACTTAGAGCGTGGAGATGTGGGGAGGGTCAATAGCATTATGTGGTAAAAACCTGTCTACCACCAAGCAACTAGAAAATTTATCTGATAACCAATATTGAGGGTAACAGACTGAACAAGAACTTAAAGAGCTCCTTTCAGCTCAAATTCCTGTCCTTTTATTCTCTCAGATCTGGCATTTTGTCAAATCCTTTAGCGACTAGAGAAGCAAGAGTATTTATGATTCACTGCTATTACTGGGTGTGTTCTCTTGGAGAAGAATAGAGTGATTCAGGGTAGATTAATAATGAGGGAGGGCATAGGATATGTGTGTGGGTGGGAGGGTTGAAGCAGAGGAGTTGATTGTGGAAAGGTAATGGAAATAAAAACATTACTCAAGGCTACATCTTTCTCAGATCCCTCATAAACTCAGAAATGTTACTTCTGCATTTACTTGGAGGGGGAAAAAAAGACATTAGATTCAGCAAATCCTTATGCAACAAAATGTATCTTATAATCATCTTTAAATACCTGAAGTTTGAGAGATAACAACCCTGACATAATTCACAGTACAGAAATCTTTTTGAAGTGCTGGCAAATAAGTGGACTCAGTTTTCTGCTGTTGTCTTTCATTATTGTTTCTGTCTCGGGATTATAAAAGGTTTCTTCTTGGTGATATGTTTTAGAATAGGAAGCAAGGGTCTCTAAAGGTAAGACAAATAAAGAGGCAAGAGCCATTCTACCATGTTCTAGGACACCACTAATCTTTTGCTCTGTTCTTCTACTGCTTGGCAAACTTTGCTATGTGTAGGAGTAGAGAAAATCTGAATTATTGTAAAAATAGACTTCTGACCAAATTCAGGATCTGAAAACTAGACTGAACTGTAATTCCCTTTCCTACCACTCATCAAAATAATATAAAATGTCATAGATTTGATCAAGGACCTTTATAAGTAACACCAAACCCAATGAATGTCGAGTCTGTGACCAGGAGATCTGAGTCTCCAGGGAGGAGCCATTGGAGATGCACAATCCAAGATGGGAAAGTTGACACGAGCAAAGGCATCTCTTTCTTGATACTAATCCTCTGACTGTAAGATTTGCCTGGTACCCATGTCCCCATCCCATTCCTGAATTACACCACTTATCAGTGACATCAACATTACCCAGTTCTGTATCTCTATCATACCTCTGTGGTCTAATAAAAGTAATGTGGGAAGTTTAACAATAGCAAAGCTGACTCTCATTAACAAATAATGTAACTTTTTATAGTGAAAATAAATCTTATAAATAGGATCTTGAAAAACAAGCATGGACAACAGCTACACTCTGACTTCACCCAGTTGCTTAAGCTTTGTTAACACAAGGCAGAGAATAATGTACACCTTCAACTCAAATTCTTCCCAACCATCACACCTCCTGAAATTTACCCTTACAAGCAATATTGGTTATCAAGTACCTGCATCATTCTGTTATTTTTTTCACTTGATATGACTAGCTCTGAGTCAAATTATTTTCTTACAGCCATTAGCAAACCTTTTATTTCATTTTTTTTAAACAAGAAGATATATGTTTTCCATTACACCAGAGTATATTAGTTTACCTCCATTAGACAGCATACTTACCTCCCTTTGTTCCAACTTGGGACTCTAAGGTCCAGTCATGCTGGATACTGAAAATCCAATCTCTAGGTTGCTGAAGAGCTAATGTAAGGAGAATTTATACCACGTATAGGATAACACCCACAGAAACAGATTTCTCAGACTTCTAAAAGCCTATCATTTAGTAGATAGCCTCCCAGATACAAATCAACACAGCTTTGGGTATTGGAGGGCAATCAACTAATCACATCCCCCTTGTTAAACAAATTTCTATGAAACCATAAATTATAAGCGACTCACTGGTTTAAAAGCAAAACAAAACAAGCATTACTACAGTTCGGCATTATCTGAAATGCTTTCCTTGCCTAACTCTGAACCATTGCAGTAGGGTATTCTGGACTTGCACAGACAAGTTTAAGATGTTTGTAAAGCTGCCAACTCTTTAATATAGCAGTAATTAGCATAGAACTTGTACAGGTATGCTGCCCCAAAAGGAATGAGTTTGAATCTTTGGCAAGCTGTACCTTTTTAAAAAAGGGAGTCCTGCCTGTACATATTATTCTTTCTCAGAGCTGTTTTCCTCAGGTGTTGAAATTATGTACAGCTGACTTTGTTTCACTCCAATAACTGTCTAAAGGGATAGCAATTTATTTTCAGTCACTGGTTTTCGGATGAATCAACTGACCAGTTTTACCACCCATATAACTCCATCTGCTATGAACTCTTTCCACAGTTTGAAAGAATCAGATGTACTGCTTCCCTCAGCCTAGATAAAATTCTCCCATGAACAAATTAGGATTAAGCTCTCAAAATAAATGCTAGAAAGAGAATTCACTGAACAAACAGAAATGGGTAGATATCAAATACTAGATCCTTTGAGCAGAACCTGAAATCACTTGACTTTGAGGAGTGGAAATAATATGTAATCACAAGTTTGAAAGATTGTAGCTAAGAATTATGTGAACTAGTGAGAGTACTAAGAAGGCTGAAATTAAATATTTGCATACTAATTAGCAACTCTCAAGGCAACACTTACAAACCAATCAATAACTGCTCAAGATTAGGAAGCTTTCCTGGATCACTACATTCATAACTGAAATTTTCTCTAGTTCAACATTTGCCACCAGGAATTATATAGAAGGGAAAAGATGGGGAAGTGGGAAGAAGAGAGGGGAGAGATAGGGCATGACAGGAAGTGAGTGGGGGAAGGAAGAAGGGGACAAGGAGACTTTTACTTATTTATTTCTTGCTGTTAATCAGCACAACACTTTTTTTCCCTGATTGCCAGGTTTATATACTCTATCCTATTTGTTATGCTGCAGATTTAAGATATACTGGATCTTGGGGTCTAAATAGCAGATCAAGCACATTTATGTGCTTGTGATATGAATCTTGGACACATTTAATTCAGTTAAAATCCTGACAAAATCATGATTTTTTTCATAATCAAAAAATATACTTCATGTTATAAGGTTTTTTTGATACACTTGAATAAAACAACTGTGGAAATTCAAGATTTTATGATTAGTAAAGATGTAAAGATGCATTACATGTGTGTGCCCTTTTATTAGTACTGATGGAATATTGTAATACCCACATTGAAACTGATTATATCTTGTAAATTACATAAGCCCTATTTATAATAGGTGTAATAGCTGTAAATAGCTGTAAAGCCACAAAACGTATTTATCTGAGTATTCTTTTGCATTGCAAATCTTGATTTTTGTTGCTGTATAAAGTAAATTGGAAATGAAATGGGCCGTGGTCACAAATTGTTAAGGTGTGGTTGCTTAAATCTGTACTGAGATAATCATGGGCTGTCAATTTAAACTGGAGGAAATGGGGGAGTCATTGGGTATTTTTGTTGAATACACATTTTGGTGAATATAAATGACACATACTGACGTATGCGGCTTTTTTTCCTGTGATTCATTCATTCTGATAGAAATACAACAGCAGCCTGAAATAGGACTGAATCAGAGCAACTAAATTTTTTACTGAACCTGACACTAACAATGTTGTTAGTGAGGCTGCCAGATTCACTTGAATCTACGATCTCAGTTTTCTCATCTATGAATTATATACAGAAAGAAAATTCCAGCTCTGAGTTTCTATAATTCCATTTTGGTACACTTCAAATTACCAGTTCTGATAATACTATAGATGTGCCAGGTGATGAAGATGGAAAAAAATTTTTTTTAATTTGTAGGCGTTTATAACGACAAATTGAACACATCAGTATTTATCACAGAGTTGTCAGGGCCAGCCCTGGGTAAAAGGTTAGTGACCTTCTTCCTTCATTGAGCTCTCTTTTCTCCTGTAGCAACCTCCAAATATCCTATGAGTTCTACTGTCCCCACCCCAGAGCTTCAGGCCAACACCTAAACTCAACTCTTGTTCAGTACACTCCCAGTTACTCTGTTTACTTTTACTGTCTTCTGGAACTCATGTCCTTGCCTTAACACTGTTCTTAATACTTGATGTTCCCCACAGATGGTCAGCAAATGTGTTTGGATACATGAATTTACAGATGAATGGGTTAAATATTTAATCAGTAATTCACAGGTTGAGAATCCCAAGCAAGGTAGGCAAGAGAATGACAGTAGTAGTATAGTTGAAGTAGGAGGAATATAGTATAGTTGAAGTAGGAGGAATATTCATAGCAGGGACTTCCACTGTACTCCTCTAGAAAAACAGTGTTTTATAGGTTGGTCGAAGGTATTTCATGGGTAAAAACAAACATTTATTTTATGAAGATTTTTTGGTAAAGACTTGTAAACAATGTCAAAATTATGTATGGCTTTATTTCATGCTTCTCCATAAAGAACACCAGGAGGAAAACTTGACAACTTGCAGAAACATACGATGTGCTCTTGCATTCATCCCACTGGCTAGAGCACAAAAACCCTGGTTTTTATCACATTCCTTATATTCAACTAAAATATCCATGGAAAGCCCAGATGCTTATTTCCAAACTCCCTGTTGTATTAGAGGATCTCTGCCTTACAGATAAAATTTTTTAACATGTTGGTTGATGCATACTTCTTTTCTTTATGGTATATATCATGAATGAGAGAGCATATCTGGGTCTCCCAGTGACTGTAGATGAGGGTATCCCCAAGAGTGGGAGTAAGAATTGGGAACTGTAAACCAAACATGCCCCCGTTCCTTCGACAATCAACATCCTCAAAAAGAAAGAAAAGTGCTCTTCACAGTTAATGATGGATCAAGGAAGTCCTCAAACTTTGAGATGCAGGAATGATTAAAGCTTGACTCATCTTCCTCTTAAAAACCCTGAGGCTCAGATTAACTTGTCTATTGCTGTTCTTAATAAATAGATGAGTCTAGCACATTTCTAGGTGCTGACTGGCATGACTGATTTCTGAGGATTGCAGGAAGCTGATCCGCTATGTATATGGGCCTCTCTCATGGTGTGGCTCAAGTGTGACTTTGCCCACATTTAGAGTAGAAAATCTTCCACATTTTCTCAGGGGCATGGAAGAAAAGCACAGGGAAAACTCATCATCCAGAGACACACAAAACCGACTCAAAGAACATGGCATTCATTTTGAGACCCAGTGAAAGATTTTGTCAGAGAGCCTCATGCCAGTAAGGGCCTGAGTGGTCACTTCTGTTTGAGTTTTATTTTTGCAAGTAATGCCTCATATTTGAGGATCTCTCATAGTCATAAATTTAACTATTTGTATTTTTATTAATTGATTATCTCAAGTGCTGGCTTTATAGCAGTGAAGCGTATATCAAGTGTTAACAAAAATTAAGAGTAGCAAGATTTTCTCCTAAAACTTCTAGACCCAGACTGAAGTTGGATTTATAAGAAATGTGTGATGTTTAGCTTTGGCTTTAAACAAGGAGAATTCAATGTCCTTTGAAAGATTCTTCTGGAAACTTTTTTTTTAAGGCAGCATGACCCCTGATATTGCTAAATATACTACAAAAAAAAAATCCTAAATCCACAATTTTTTTTCTACATGCTATCAACTTTGAACCTAGGAATTAGAATCATAATGATTTTTATTGTTAAACAAACAAAGCCATGAAATGTATAAAAAGGATGACCAAATTGAGTTTATCACAGGAATGCAAGGCTGGATTAGTATTTGATAATCAACATAATCCACCATATTAAAAAGAACTGTGTGATTAAATAGATGGTTAATAAAAAGCATTTGATAAAGACCAATATTAACTCATACTAAGAAAAAATCAAATTAGCAATTAAAAGGAGTTTCTTTATAGAGGATTTAATGAAACAAATACTGTAGCAACATGATTAAGATGTCTTTAAAATTGAAAATAACAAAGATGTTTGCCATTGCTATTATTCTATTCATAATTGTACTTAATGATGATATAATGGTGCAATTCTTATTAAAAAATGCAATAAAACCAAGAAAAAAAGTAAATTGAAAAGGAATAAAATTAGATTGGAAAGGAAGAAACTCATTATCTGCAAATGACTGACTATAGAGTTAACCCAAAAGAATATATTATTCAAAATAAGTAATGAGAAGCAAAAATACTACATCTAATGTACAACAAATTTATTAAACCTCTAATAGAAAATAAACTTTCAAAAAACATATGGCATGTAACATGAAAAGTCATTAAAATCTCTACACAGAATATTATGTTTATATTATAATATTATGGAATATATAAACTATATATCAACTATAGACAAAACAGTGTATTTATGAAGCATATAAGTCATAAAATACAAATACTATAAAACATTCAAGAAATCATAGACCTAAAAAAAAAAAAATGGAAGCACAGACAGAGCTTATGAATTAGAACACTTTGTGTCTTAAAGATGCTTATTTCCCTTACATTGATATACAGATTTTGTACAATTTCAATGTAAAAACATTTTTGGCAGGTATGTGTTTGTGTGTGCATGTGAAAGAGAGAGAAAGAGAGGGTGAATCTGAAGTTTAACCAGAAATTAAAAAGCCAGAGGACAGTCAAGATGTATTGCAAAAAAAAAAAAAAAAAAAAAGAACAACTTGCCCTATTAGATATGATATCTAGGCTGTGTGAAACTGGAACAAGGATAATTGAATGCCAATGGAAGAGTGTCCAAAAATGTATCTATGCAGAAATAGAGGTAAGTTGATTTATGATAAAGATGGCACTAAGAGAAATGGGGAAAAAGAATTATCTTAACAAATGGCAATCTATCAAAAAGACAGCCATATGGGGGAAATTAAACTTGACCCCTCCTTCATACCATATACAAATATATTCATACCATATGCAAATTAAATTCATACCATATAATTACCAAGAGGGTTTAGATCCAAATGTGAAAGGTTAAAGAAAAATATAATTCAGATGATTTATAGGAGAGAATATCTTCATGACCTTGAAATGGCAGATAGCTATAAACACACAGATTATTAAGGAGAAGCTTGAGTATGTGTTTAGCTTACAAAATAAAATTAAGAAAGTTTAAGTGGGTGTCACAGACTTGGAGACAGTATTTATAATATATAATATATATGATATATAATATATATTGTACTATGTATATTATATATTATGTATATTATGTATATACATATTATGTATATATTATGTATACACATATGTATGTATACATATTATGTATACATATGCATAGTATATACATAATATATACATAATATACATAATATTATACATAATAATATACATACACATATGTATGTATACATATTATGTATACATATGTATAGTATATACATAATATACATAATATATAATATACATTATATACATAGTACAATATATATTATATATAATATATATCACCGATAAAGGAAATAAATAAGATCAAGACAAGCAATCCCAATTTTAAAATGGTCATGAAACTTAAACAGGCACACCACAAAAGGGTACATCCAAATGGTCAACATATATGTGAAAAAATAGGAAACCTCATTAGCAACCAGGGAAATTTAAAGCAAAGCCACAATAAGTGACCACAACAGGTTCACCAAATGTAAATAATAAAAACAACCAACCATACCAAGTGTTAGTACAAATATAGAACAACTGAAACTCCCACACTGCCAGTGGGAGTGTAAGTTGGAGCAACTCCTGTAGACTACCCAGCATTATTTATGAAAGTTACAGGTGTATATGTCAATATCCATTCCTGAAGTGCTCCCCTGGGTACAGATAGCAGGAATGTTGCGCATGCATTCAGCAAGAGACATGTACAAGAACGTCTATAGTGGTAGCTTTTAAAATAAAATAGTTTTAAAATGAAATAACTGGGCTGTTCACTTTTAAATTATTCACTGAATTGTATATTTATGACATGTATTTTCCGTGTGTTATTAAAAATAAATAAAAGACAAGTAGCCTATGAATCAATAACTTTCTCTACATGTTTCAAGGTTTACTCCTTTGAAGTTCATGTTTCAAATTATTCATTGAATTCAGAAATTCAACGAATTGAAAACCCAATTGATTTTGAGATAACAAGAAGCATTTCTCCACATTACACGCCAGCTACATTGGATGAAATAGGTCATTAATAAAGCTATATATAGTGAAATTTTAAAAACTTCATTAATAGACTTTAACTTTTAGAGCACTTTTACTCATAAAAAGTACCAAAGGTCCCATGTACCCCTCTCCTCCCTCATCACCACAACTTCCTCTATTTTTCGTATCATATCATTAGTGTGGTATAAGTTTTTACCGTCGGTGAGCCAATATCGGTACACTTTGATTAAAGCCCAGTGGTCATTACTCTTTGTCATTACTCTTAGTGTTGCACTCCGTGTGGATTCTGACAAATGTTTAATGACATATAACAACCATTATATGGGTTTTTAAATCTATTTTGAGCGTATCTCTTAGCTTCATCCAATTTTCATAATAATCTTTCCTATTGTGGGCTAAATTTGTTCTCTTTATAAGTAAAGCTATGATACAGAAAGGAGGTAATGTTTTCAATGGTTTAAGTTAAGTAACATCAAGTTAAGGATTTAGGGCCAAGTATTTGGGCAAAAGATGTGGCTTCCCAGGTTTAAACTTTCAGGGGTAGCCTCTTGCTTCTTGTCTTTGGTAGTTAGACGTGTCAACATTTTGGTGAAAGACTTTATTATAATGTTCCATGCAAGACTTGCCACTGGCCATTTTACCCTCAACTCCCACACTGAAGGTTGCTGAGTCACACTCTGAGTCAACACCAAGTCTCAGGACAGGATGTGCAAGTTCCCATTCCTGGCACAGTTGTCTCAAAGATTTCATAATTCTTTACCTGTGCATATGATGCACAGTTAATATGGAGAGGGTCTGGACCACAGGTTTCTTTTCTGCTCCTCCCCCTGCACTCCTCAGGGAAGCATCTCAGAAGTGATTAACATTGTGATGAGAACGGAAGATGACTGTCCTCACCTGCCTTAGCTCACAACAGAACAGGTAGTTGCGGCTTCTAGTAAGTATGCAGGACTAAACGCGAAAATCTAAATAAGGCATTTTGATCTCAGAGTGAGCTTTGTTGAATGTGTAATCATGAGCAATGCATTAGAGGATAACTTACTTTTTAATGATTAAAAGAACAACATACTGGGAGTGTTGATTTTATGTTGGAGGAAAAGAAACAAATACATTCAACTGTTTTCAGAAACAACCAAAAAAAGGTATCATGTAAAACAATCTGTAAGGAGAATTGATGCATTCTAAAGTCAAGAATAACATCAGAGGCAGCTTAAAGGATGGCCTTACCAATATTTTAAGCCAGATAATCTAAAAATGACCACTAGGATCATTTTAATACTATTTTTATTAAAGTAAAACATTGGAAAAGATTAGATTGACATTTATGCTATACTTAATAAATTTTCTTCATGAAATATAATAAAACAAGATTATGAGGGTCGAACTTCAATAATACTATAGTTAAACATTTTCAGGCCCATCTGTGTATCTACAATTGTGATGATAATTACCTCTTCAATAAAACAGTGCTTTTGAAAGTTACAACATAGCAGTGTGTTGCTTGGGTTTGAGTAACTGCAAAGCAAGAAGAGAATTCTTTGTATTATTAACTGGAAGGGTCTCGAGATATGAATAGGGTTTCCCATTCTGAAGCCAAGTGTGTCCTCTGATTTGTTTCATGGCTATATTGAGGTACTGCTAATGAAATAAAAAGCACTTCAGGCCAATGCCTAACATATGGAATATAGAGTTTATTCATGGAATTCACATGATTCACGGAATATCAGGCCCATCTATAAAGGCATTGTGTGCTCTTTTCATTTGCCATGTGGTAGATGTTGCTTGTTTTATTAAGAATGGATTGGTTGTTCTTTTTGCCTCTGAGTTCTAGTTTTTTAGGACAATCCTTGGGGCTATATGGGATTATCCTAAGCCTGAATCTAGACCATAGCACCAAGTCTGATGGTAACAAATTGACTTGTATTACAATGTTCATTTAAATTAGCAACTTACAGAAAATTCTTAATAAAGTTTGCACCACAAAAATAATTTATTTCTGTTTTGTTTAAAAGATTGCAAAAAAGAATTGCTCCAAAGTTCAGGAGTCTTAGCAGGAAAGAGCCTCTATGGTTGGTTTTCACAATCTGCCTCCTGGCGTTATAGAGAGAGTTGACAAATTCTTGCCTATTTATATTTCACTGAAATTCTTCATTCCAATCAAAAATAAATATCTCTCCCAGGGTGGTCAGAAATCTTGGGGGTATAGATGAATACTCAGCACAGGGACAGCTGCCTTAGGAAAAGTGGTTTAAAAAAAATTACAGGGGTCCTTTAAGCCTCTTTTCAGAACAAGTGTTGAAAAAAATAATATTTTTCTCTGAAAAATACTCCTTTCATAGATCTAAGCACCCTTCAAAAACTACTACATGTCAGCATGATTTTACCAAGTTCTTTACAATGATGGAATATTTCTTACACATTTCCCTGTGGGCTAGGATGTACCTCCCACAAATAAAATCAAGGAGTGTCTGTATCTTGCCTTTACCTGAATATGTCTTGGGGATACAGTTATGACATGTCACCACTCAAAGAGATTAGCGCATCAGACAAAATAAGCTGGCAACAGCACCCAGAAAGAAAACACATAACAAGTTACAGGTCTGTGAAAACTCCAGGACCTGCAGAGCAAGCAAGATCTTGCCCCTGTACCTACCTAAGGCAAAATAGGGAATCATTCCCCATGGGAAAAACAAATGAACCTCAGCCCTAGCTCTTCATTTCAGGACCTCATCTGAAGAACTATGAGGAGCCGAATCACACTTTTTATTTTTGCCAACTGTCACGCTCCATTAGTGGAAATTAGTCCAACTACCGATGTTATCTGCTGGTGCAGGGATGGCTGAAAACCTGGAAATATGCCGATAAGTCCCATTCACAAAACACTGCAAGTCTAACTCACATTGGAGGCAGTGAAGCAGATGCTGGAAGGGAAGTGGAATAAGTGCTGAAAGTGTTCTGATGCTGCATCCAGGGCCTGTGAGCATTCTCTCCATCCTGAGTTGCATGGGGTTGTCCTAAGCCTGCATCTATACTGTTGTGTAACTTCCACATGCACACAGGTCTGAAGGCAACAGACCCAGTCCTCTCCGGCCTCCTGCTCTCTTCTCTCCTTGGTTATCTTCATGACTTCCTTCCTTTTTTCACCTCATACTTCTTTTCTGTCTTCTTTTTTTCTCACTTCTCTACTCACACCACTTGGAATGAGCATCTTCTAAATTCTTAGCCTGACCTGACGAGGCTAGGCAGACACAAGGATGAAAACCCACCTTGGGCCAAGGAGATGGGGGTGTAGAGAGGGCAGTTGGGTTGTTTTTTAACACTCTGGGTTTGAGGTGCCAGCAGAACATCCATAGAGGTGGGTGGTAGTATTGGAGATACTGCTCAGGAGCTGAGGAGAGAGGGAAGGTTTGCTGATGCCTGTAGTATATAGGCAGGCATTGTGTCAGTGATGAAAATACAGTGAACAGAAAAAACCTGTTCCATTTCTCCCAGGACTTTAGGAAAACAAAAAAGTGCATTCATGGAGAGGAAAGGTGGGACGGTGCTCAGTTTTTCAGATAGAGAAACCAAGATGGTCTCAGCCAGCATTCTCTCTGGGGTTGACCCTTGAAGTTCTGCTAATATCAAACTGTTCCAGTCAGTCTCCCAACAGGATGTTAATATTTATTTTTAATTTCTTTTCTATTACATATATATGTATATTTTACATTGCTGTATACTCCAAGTTCTCTCACCACCATGTTACTCATGAACCATCATCCTGATCTCTTCTGCTAATCCCTCCCCTGACTTCTCCCTCCTTCCAACCCTCCCTCCCTTTCCACTGCTGTTTGTTTTAGCTCTGTTGTCAGTTTCTTAGGGGATGTTAACACTTCTGATGTGTGTTCTTTTCCCAGCTGGATACTGATGTCCCAGCAGCAGAACAGTCTCTGTTTCAAATCCAAGGAAGGGATCTTCTTGACTACGTAGAAGGCCTCGCTGCCAAATTGTTGAAGAAAACCTGTGTTTTTTAAAGCTGTTTTGCCAGGTTTGAAGTTATGCTGATTTTGCAACACAGCTACCAATCTCTTCCACTTCTTCTTCTGCCTGGGGCCTGGAAGATCCCCAAGCTGCCCACAGTGAGTGTGCAGATTTTGATAAAGCATGCAGTCTGGAGGGGCACAGATCCATCAGTGTTGGGAGCTCTTCTGACCCGCAGGATCTGACAAAACTTAACTTTCTATTTCAAGAGCACTTCTGGCTTTTGTGACTAGATCTCCTTTGACTTATCAACTTAGGAGATCTAGAAACCAATGGAAATCCCCTCCCACCCTCTGCCATTACTCTAAGCATTTCTTCTAAGAGAAAACACCCTGCCTTTCATCAGTCACCCGTTTGTGTCTCTCTCTCATAACCCAAAAGTCCTCAAAAACTGAGTAAATAAGGTTTACATAAACGACTCACTCCTGCCAGGTTTTTTCCCAGATGCCTGAATTAACCCAGACAAACCAAAAATGGAAACCCAAAGATCACATACCTGTCTCATTTTCACACCTTTAAAGGAAAAGTGCCCTTTTGTGTTTTCACTGTACCAAGAGCATCGCTCTCTACCCACAAATTTTTATTGCTAAGAAGGTAGCAGCAGCCTTGGTCCCTGACTTGAGCTTTCAAATATATTTAACTAACACTGCAAAAACTCGGATGCATCCTCTCAGTCCAGGTTTGTTTTTCCAGGTTTCCAATTTAGATTGTCAACTTCCTTCCAAGATTATCCCTCCAAATGCTGTTTAAATACTAGTAACACATTATTAATGAATTACTTCTTGAAACCTACTTATGCTCTTGCAACTTACATGTATTATTATGAACGACTTATATGGAAGTTAAAGTTGCTTCACCTAGTTCTGGTGAAAGGGCGGGACCATTTATTGACTATCATTTTTTTGCCATTACAATTTTCGTTAAGCCATCTAGTTACAGGTTAAAGAGGTGGAATATTTAAGATAATTTAAAATGATAGCATTTTCTTGTAAATTTTACCATGTCACTGCAGATAATCTTTCTGCTGTGTCACTTATATTCAATATTTGAAGAGATGAACAAAAGTAGGTAAATATAAAGTACACAGCCCAAAAAGCCTACTTTATAAAATATCTTTGATTTTAAAACTACTAACTATCCCATCCCTATAAATATACAGGATAATGAGCATACCTTACTCCTGAGAGAATGAGTGGGTGACAAAAAAACATCAAGAGCAGAATTATTCTAAGGTATCACTGAGAATTGCCAAAATTTGTACAACATTTTAGTGGCATAGAGTTGGTCTACAACCTTCTGGCAATTGTTCAAGCTTCTAAGTATTTAGAATAGCTGAGAGCCTAGAGTGGCATCTTAAACAGTTTTCCCATTGGAACAGCAGAATCAATCAAGCAAACAAAAATCTACATGCTAATGCTGATGCTGCAATTAACCACCTTCAGCGACTTACTTAGTTGAGTCTCGCTTTTCTCATTTGCGTTAGGTGATTTCTAAGACCTCTCTGAGGTCCAAGATCTTATGGTATTAATACTAGAACTCTGCCTGTTGTTGCTACAATTAGTCTCAAAGAGTCTAGCGTCTTCTAAGAATATTTAATTCCTTCATGGTACTTGTACATTTTGGGTACCCATGTGGTCTTCACAGTAAGGGAGTTACATCTGAGTCTACATTTGAGTGAATCACTCTTAATCACTGCAAAAGTGGGTATCTCTTTTATGATCAAAATATGTTGCAGAGTTCCACATGATGATACCTGCACTTCTGGAATTAACTGATTGAAAAAGTAGAAAATGCCAGGGGTGACTCTAACTTCATTAACATTTAGAATGAATTTATATTTTATTATTCGTAAATAATAAATAATACATCTGTTTAGGGAATACTTACTAGTGTTATCTCCACTTAGAGAACACAGTTACTTATTACTATGTATCAGCAAGGATGTCTTCAATTTCCATAACTGAAAATACCAACTCCAATTGGCTTAACTACAAGGGAGTTTCTGATCAGGCATACAGGGAATCGGAGGTCAGATGTCTCTGTGGGTTCATTCAGGTCTCTGTGCTGTCCCTGAGGAATAAGGATATTTGGTTCTCATTTTCTCACTGTGATGATTCTTCAGTAATTCTTTAGCAGTTCCATATAACATCCAGACAGAACAATGTCCTACAAAAGTAGAGTTGTCCACTCTTTGTTTCCTTAAAAGCAATGAACCTTTCCCACAATTCCATGAACCAGTTTTCTTCACCTGTTTCTGACCCGATAAAGGTCATATTTCTTCCCTAAATCCATCACTGACAAGCGTATGAGATAAAGAGTTTAGAGATAAAATAAACTGCCATGGCCACAGCAGATGACCAGTCCTTGGTCTGAAGACAGGTAGTGCACACAGCTGTGGTGAAAACTTGATATGCACTGCTTGCTGCTTCTGGCAAGTACTTTGGAAATCCTTAGTAAAATGCTCTCTATAAGGCCAAAGTCTATGATACTCATCGTGCTATAAATGATTTGTAGTTTTCTGTGGAGAAAAAATGTTTTGAAGAAAAGCTCCCTAATTTGTATGTGCATCTTTACAAGAGGACAAATCTCTTATGCTGCAATAAATAAAACATGCAGTGCTTTCTGACATTTTAATGTTGCTATGGGGAAGAAAAACAACAACAACAACAGAGAGATCTACCTGCTGAACCAGTCTCAAAGGAAATAAAAAAGATTCTGGCTTGATATAATCAGTGCCAGTTTTGGTACTGATATAATCAATAACCATTTTTGTCACAAGAGTTGTAATAAAAGGGGTCAGAAGACTTGGCAAGCAAACCCCCCTGCGTCTGCTCACAGTCACTAGGTGAGTATGCCAGAACAGTTAGATCAAAAAAGAAAGAAATCTAACTGGCCAAGGGCTAACCCCCATACAAAGAACTGGAATGATTTTAAATAGTCTTGGTAAAAGAATAAATGATGAGAAAACCCTTTGATTGCCTGAGTCTCTGTGTGTCCTAAAATTCCCATTTCTTCGCTAATTTTTAAAAAAATTTAATATTTTTCACACATGCCTGGGTCACAGAAAACTGAGAGCTCCAACCTAACAATAATAAAAACCCTACACACAGATGCTTACAGTAACTTTATTCATAATGGCCAGAACTTGGCAGTCACCAAGAAGTCCTCCAGCACAACAATAAACCATAACAATGCACTGAACTGGAGGGGGGAAGGGGAGTGGAAGGGAGGGAGGAGTGTTGATAATAGGAGAATGGAGCACATGGGGAATCTCTGTATCTTCCCCCTCAAACTTAAAATTTCCTGAAAAATTAAGTCTCAATAAAAAATAAGCACAGTAACACCAAATGACTAATTGATAAAACTTTTAAAAGTCCATTAAACCTCTAGTAACAGTAAATTTTTAAAGAGAGAAGTACAAATTATAAGTATCAGGAAGGAAAGACATGACATCATCATAGATCCTCCAGACATTATGAACAACTTCATGTCTACATATTCTACAATTTAGTAGAAGAGGACAAATCTCTTGACAGACATAGCTATCAGACCTCAATCAAGAAGAAATAAATAATCTCAATCAAGAAGAAATAAATAATCTGAATGATATTGCTTCTGTTAGTGAAATGATATTCACAATCAAAATCTTTCCAGCAAATAAAATACCAAACTCATTGTCTTTGCTGAAAATTCTATCAAACGTCTAAGGATGAAATAATACCTACTTAAATATTTATAGAAAATAGAAGAAATGGGAGGAAATCCCAACTTATTTACAGAACCATTATCCCAATGCCAAAGAAAAACTTTAAACATAAAATCAACCTACAGACCAATATCCTTCAAGAATAGAGACACATAAACTTTTCGACAAGATGTTACTAACCAAACCCAGCAATAAAAAGGAAAATATATCATGTTCAAGTGGGACTGACCCTGGGAATGCAAGGTTGGTTCTACATTTTTTAAAAAATCAGTAAATAGGAATTACTCAGTAACACAAGACTAAGGCCTCATTCAGTGTGAAAAGCCCTTGCCCTGGGATAGCTGCTGAAAACAATTAGAGGCAATTATTGTCTAACAGTGTGGCTGCCTGGGGCAATGGGTAACAGCTGGGGCAAATAATAAGCTTTCAGCAAAATGTACTGTGAGATCCATAAGGGCTTTAAAAAGCTCTAACATGCTTCTAGGACTCTAGAAGGACATGTTAATGCACAGAATGTGCATATACTTAAGACTGTGTAATAACCAAGAAAGACCTAAGAGTACCTCACACTCTCCCCCTCTGAATTGCCCTGAGAATTTGTGACACCAGAAAGTGAAGGCTAACGTGGAGCTTGCAGTTGCCTGGGAGAGTACTGCAGTTGTGTCCCAACATGCACATAAAATTCCCTTGGCAAAGACTAGGAGACTTACTGGTTCCAGGTATTTTAGGAAATTCTATGCAATTATTAGCTGGCTATAAACTAACTGGACAGAGACTTATGGCCACATAGTGCTTTTTTTAAAAAGTTTACCAGTTTCTTTTTTTGTTTGTTTGTTTGTTTTTGAGACTAGGTCTCGCTATTTTTGCCTGTGGATCCGCAGGCTCATGCTGCCCGGGGTACCCCAGACTCAAGCAATCCCCAGCCTCAGCTTCCCAGGTAGCTGGGATTACAGGCACGCGCCACCACGCCCAGCTATATTTTTGGAACTAGGTCTCACTACATGCCCCACGCGGGACTCGAACTGCGATCCCTAGCCCTGGCCGCTTCATAGGCTGAAGCTTACAGGCACGAGCCACCGTGCCCGGCTAAAGTTTACCAGTTTCTAATCGAGTTATATGTAGGCCAGAATTTCACTATTGGGTATTTACACAAGAGAAATGAAGAAAGTTATGTTCACACAAAATCTGTAGCTGTGACTTCAGGTTCCAGATCAGGCTGCCCCAAGATATGCCAAGATGTGTCAAATAGCATCTGGATTATTTCCAATTAAAGAAACAGTCAATGAATGAATGATAGCCTAAAACTCCCTCTCTCCTAAAAGCAGAATTCTCTCTGAAACGCCTCTTTCTTGAGCCCCCTCAAGTCAGGAAATAAATCTCTGTGTGACAGGTCCCCTCTCTGCACAGAGATGGAGATACACCCTTATCAGAGACAGGGATGGAAGCTCTATAAGTAAATTCTACTTAGCTCACTAAGTTAGTTCTCCAAACCAAGACTTTTCTTACTTGTCCATTCTTCACAGATATAATGCTTCTTTACCAAAAAAAAACTATAACCTGACTTTTGTGGTCACTCACTGGGTTTCATATTTTATAGACCTCTCACCACACAGAATTAAATTTTGCTAATCTTATATGTCAAGTTATTGGGCCAGCCAAAGGAACCACAGCAGGTAAGGGGGAGATGAGAAAATATTCTTTACTAGATTATAGCAATTTTCATAACTGACACAAATTAACCCAAACTGTACATCAGCAGATGACTATATAAAAGTTGTACAGTCAAACAATGGAATATTCAGGACTAGACAGGCTAGTGATATATACAATGACCTAGAGAAATCTCAAATGCTGAGTTATATAGACTCAGGGGGCTCTCTAGTCTATAACTCATACATGTCATTCCAGAAAAGGCAAAACTGTAGGGATAGAAAGCAAATCAATAATTGTCCAGGTGGTGGACTACAATGGAACTCAATATTAGGATGTGAGGATGTGTTCTGTAACTTGAATGTGGTCACATGACTATGTGCATTTGTCATAAGACTAAAAAAGGAAAAATTTACTGAATCTAAATAATATGATTACATCTGATTCTGACAAATGGTCAAAACATCATGGTCCCCACAGTGCAAGTCAGAAACCACTAACATAACTGTAGCTCAGACTTTCAATTGGGTTTTATAATCAGTGGAATGCTAAGTGAATGCCGGTATGAGGCAGTGAGGCCTAAGTGTCAGCGTGAGATACTGAGGAAAACAGTGGTAACACACACTAAATAGGGTATGGCCTTCATTTAAATGATAATCGCCCTTGTGTGGACATGTTTTGTGAAACCACACCCGTCTTCTGAGTCATGGCCTTCAGTGCAAGAGAATGTGCATCCCTGAAGCAGACTTTTCAGCTCTTTGGGCTGAAAGTCTTTAAAACCCACAAACAAATCCATCTGGCAGGTGACTTCCTGCTATTTTGTGGTTCTTCCTTGTTCCCCAATAGGGATCCAGCCTAACCCAAATTTTAAGCAGCGGGCCCACTTACATTAAATATTTCTCTTTTGAGGGCATTTCTCCGAGGAGATTTGAACCTTTCATAGCTTTGATGACTTCCCTTCCAAGTCCCTTCAGAACAAATAAAGTACAAAGAGCTTGACTTACTCCAGTTCTTGGGAAGGCTTAGCACTGCCAGGGTGGGCAGGTCAACGTTGCCAAAGAGCAGACAAGAAATGTCCAGACAAGACTTACATTTCTTCCAATGCATAGGGACATCTTTTGGAATCTTTAGGATATTGTTTCTCTGATTATGAATGGCTAGCAGATGTGAAGATCAAGAAATTGTGTATTTTTCTTTTGTCTTACTGCTGTCTTTTGATAAAATTACTCCCTAAATGTCAGACTATTATCAACAAGTCACAGCTAATTTAGTGAGATGTTAGAAAATAGCACATGGTAGTTTGAAAACAAATTAAAAGTATCACTTAGAGATGATCTATTCTAATATTATCTCATTGTCTTACTATCTCAATTCTTCAAGACAAAAATGTAAGTCACTGATTACAACTTCCAAATATAGCACAACATGGGGAAGGAGTGAGCCCAACACAAAGGGGACCATCTTTGTGCCCCATACCCACCAACGAAATGTAGCTGCTAAAAGCTGACTTTTGAGGAACAGACCCTGGCAGGAGGGGGAGGGAAGCACCACAGCAACCTCGCTCAACCCAGCACTCCTCACATCATCTTCCCACTTCCTGTCACTCCCCATCACCATGGGACTCACAGACACTCAGATCCCCCATGATCCACTGGCATATGCCACATATCCACCTTTTCCCATCTACTCTTTTCCCACTGCTTCACAGTCCCCCAGCAAAGCCCCACTCCTCGTCTGTGTCTCTCATGCTGGGCCACCCAAAGGTCGTTGTTTGGTAACCTGCTCCACGCTCCAGTCTTAACTTAAGGTTCAGTTCACTGACACCTCGTGAAGGAAGCACTGGCTGATACCCACAGCGGAAGTGGATTTCCATCGCTCCTAACTCTCTTAAGATTCACATTCTTCCTTATATTGTAAATGTAAATGTCTGTAGTAAACATATCCATATATCTTTTTTTTTTCTAACACTGCAAAGTCCTTGCCGGCAAGTTTTAAGTCTCATCCACAACTGTATCTACACTCTATGACGGGATCATGGCAGATCCTCAATAGGTTTGCTCATTCAGTAAATACGTGTGTTTTGAATGGGTAAATGAATGATCTGATATTGGAAGAAAGGAAACCACGGTGCTTTGATGTTATAATAAAAGCAGCAAGGACCACAGTTTGGCAACAATTAAGACCATTACAGATGGGGAAAGTAGGATAACCCATATGTGAAGGGCAGGAATCAGTGCTATTTTTCAGCTGTATACTTCCAAGTGAAAATGCTCCATAAGCTGCACCATGGTATTATCATTTTTAACAGAGAAATCTGATTTTTCAGGTGTCCATGCTAATCAAAGAGAAACCTAGGAATATGACTTTCTAGTCTCAGAAATGTAGCAGTAAACTGAAATAGTAGTAGTGACTAGCTATGGTTGTGTACAATGACATAAAGTATACTAGTGCTCAATGACATAAATGTATATTTCTATTTTAATATGTAAGAATTCATTTCTTAAACATCACTGGATTTACTGTTTAATAAAAACCTTGACTCAATGATCTTAGATACATTCTCACCAAATGTAAAATCCTATTCCATCTCCTCCTCTCAGTGAATTTCACTTTCTGTCTCATAGGAATGCAAGGCAAATGAATCCCAAAGCCTTAGGGTGCTTGGATGAAGTATCATAAGAACATCTTATCACTGTCATGCGCTGCTGTATTACGAGAGGAGGATTACAGGATAGGCAGAAGTTCATCTATAGAGTGCACTTCTTTAAGTCAAACAAAGAAAGGAAAGTCTATATTCATAAAAATTATGAGGGAGTAAATAGTCATTCAACAAAAACACACTGTTCATCAAAAACTGGATTTACCAATCACACTTCAGACATGCGTCAGTCA
This sequence comes from Uropsilus gracilis, assembly GCA_004024945.1. NCBI lineage: Eukaryota > Metazoa > Chordata > Mammalia > Eulipotyphla > Talpidae > Uropsilus > Uropsilus gracilis. Next base: position 28,386 of record PVHY01013290.1, read on the forward strand.
CATAAAGCAGGGTCCACCTGTACTCATGTTGCTAAGGAAGTGGGGAGAGTCACAGGGCACCAATACGGGCTGCAGGTGAACAGATATCCTGTCCCAAAGCCTGTTTGAAAATGAATACATAATTTTGGCATGAATATTCTTCCAGTTTCCTCTAAGAAAAGTGTCTTTCTAGTACACCAAAAATTGATAGAAGTGTGACTCACTAGCACATCTCGGAAGAGAAGGTAGCAAGATACGCCTTTCCGGTGTTTTAGTCACTGTTATCTCCTAAACCTGACTCTTGGTTACTTCGAATGTTGCTTTTTTTAAAAGTTATTATAAAATATTAAAAAGATAACTCCCTTAGTACCAGGCATGTGGTGGGAACTTAATACATAAATGCTGAGTGAATGTAAGGTTTCTTTCATTTCATCTACCAAAGTAAGTCTTTGTGTAAATGATTTTGCCAAACATAGTAAGCCATGAACCTTGAGTCAGTAGAATAGAAGCACCTGAATGATTGTAATTTTCTTCTCCCCCAACCGCCTGGTAAAGGACTCTGTAAAGAGCATTCACGCATGCACATATGAGCACGTGCAGCACAAACATGCATGCACCTTCGGTTAGCTGTTGGGATAGCTGTTGGGTTAGCTTAGAGCACCTCGAATAGATTACTCAAGGCTTTATCTACTTGGGGTCTGACTTTTCCATTGTTTCTGGAGATAGCCAATGTTATTTGGACTGAAGGGGAGGAAAAAAGCAGTCATGCTGATTCCAGTGGTTGATTAGCTTGTTTGGTTTTATACAGTAGTTACCACTGGATAATTAGTCATTCATGACTGCCAAGTTCCTATAAATTGTTTTACCTAAAGTCATCAATAGATTATACTAACATTCTAATGCTGTTGACTGGAAATAATCCCAGCAGCAGATACTTTCAGTTGTTATTTAAGTTGTCATTTGCCCTCATCCTGTTCTGTTTTGATACTATCCACTTTCTTCCAGTTCAAAACCATGGACAGACCTAAATTTTAATAGCAAGGCAGTAATAAGCAAGGATTCAAGAATCAGTGGAAAACAGAGTCTGCCAGTGTACAGAAAAGAACCTCCCAGTCCTCCTCACATCTCTCTGTACCCTCACACATTATACATACCTCTAACAACAGATGTGGGTGAGGAGGGCACCCCACACCAAACAATTCTGCAATACTAGCTGAGTGTCCTACAATTGAACTCGATTCTGACGGTATCTACCTGGAGGTAGCATCAGACACCACAGATTAAAGGAGGACTGGCCTTCTGCTTCAGAAGCCTTTAGCAAGTAGTACGTCCCCAGGTTACCCGCAACATATTCAATTTGGCCACAAATAGGAGGTTCCCATAACCACCTCCCTCTTACACTCAATTACTTACTAGAACAGGTCACAGAACTCCAGGAAACACATTTAGCCATTTATTCAAAAGCATAAAAAGAACAAAGATGAAGATAGCAAAGGGCTAGATGTGGGAAGCAGGACTTTTTCTTGCCCCTCTTCCTTCTCTGGAGTCAATTATTAGATATAAGCTCTTTGGCCTGATTACACAACATCTCTGAATTTCACTTTCCTCAGCTATAAATGAAGGTAACAGCACACACCTCTGAGTGCTATAGGGATGCAATAAGATAACGTAAAATAATCTGGCACATGATAGACCTTAGAAAACATTCCAGTCCTTTCTTAATAAGGCAAACAGCCACAGGTGCCCACGTAGAGCTGGAAGTACCAAAAAGCACATGTTCTGTGTCTCATGAGGCCTCGTGTGATCCAGACCCTGCCTATGTCTCCAGCTTCTCTGCCACTGCCCCAGCTTCTTCTATTTGAGAGCTTTCTCAAATAATCTTTCCCTTTATATTCTAGAACATTCTCAACCTCAACCCTTCTCTTTGCCTGTGTGATTTCTACTCAACCTTCCTCTATCAGTTTAAATTGACTGTCTGACCAAGACCTTCCTTTAAATGTAAGCCCAAGATTGTCTCCTGGTCCACTCTCATAGCATCCAGGATGCATAATTTAAAATAGTTGTCATGTTCTTAATTGCATATTCCCACATAACTGTGTGTTACATACATAATTTGTTATGAATTCTGTGTTCCTGGTATTCAGATGTTGAAATTTAATTGTAGTTACTTAGAATGTGCAGTATTTGGAGATACAGTCCTTTAAAGAAGTGATATGTTGATATAATTAAGGTGTGCCCTATAAGGCCAGCAACCACTCTGACCGCTGTTCTTTAAACAAGTGGAGATTAAAACGCATAGAAACACCAGAGATGCACAGAGCTGGCTGTATAAGAACACAGCAAGGAGACAACCATTTTCAAGGAGAGGAGAAACCAAATCTGTGAACATTTTGATCTTGAACTTTCAGCCTCCAACACTGAAGAAAAGTAGTTTCTGTAGTTCAGGACACTAGTATTTGCTGTGACCCTGAGCAGAGCAGGACATTATTTAAGACCTGCCTTCCTCCATTAGACAACAGATACCATGAAGACAGCGACCATGTCCAGATTTCACCACTGAACACTCAGAATACAGTTCCATGTTTGACTCCAAGCAGTAGCTGATATATTTTGGCTCAATTCATGAATTAATGAGTAAGTGAATGAATGGTGCAGAGTTATGTCAACCTGATGCTAAAATGCTTCATCTTCCAGATTTTTCAATGCTCTTCTTCCGTGAAACTGACAGCAGATGTGCTGAATATTTGGGAATGAAAGGAACATCCCAGAAAGTGTCACCTGTAGATCATTAGAAGGATTGTGAAATGGATGCCTCCAATACAGAATACAAATACAGGATATAATGGAGGGAGAACTCTCAGGGGTGCTCAACGGTCTGCTACCCTTCCTTGGGGTGTGCGTGCCCACGCTAGCAGGGAGCAGACATGCAGGGGATTCATTGTTAGATCCCCACAGCTCCCCTCCAGGATCTTGGAGAGATGCCTCAGAACTGCACATCCAAGCCCAACACTGGATTCCAGAAGATGGTCTGGCTCCAAAGCACCACTGGAGTGAGTTTCCGTTCAGACTCACCATATTACCAATGCCTAGAGATTTGAGGGAGTCTGCAGAGTCCCAGAAAGCTGAATGGTACACAGAGATTCCTGAGAATTACATAGGTTGGTGCAAACTGGGCCTCTGGGAGTCCACACAGACCTTTGGGTGTATGGAGACCATCTGGTATATGGCATGTATAGAGACTATCTGATTTGAGAGGTAGGAAGGTACTTAGTGCTCCCCCACTGTCTCGCTCTACCATGCATGTGATAAAACATCTAAAAACCTATCACTAACATATCACTCTTTGGAGCTAGCATTACTATACCTGACTACCTCTTTTTGAGAATAAGAAGCCTAAAGTGCTCCATATTTTCTGTTATTAACATCTTAAGAACTAGCTCCCACTTTCTCCCAGGTGGACTTGATCTGACTTGGGGAAGAATGGGGGAAGAATGCAAAGGTATATCTAGAAACAGATTTGAATATAAATCCTGCCATTTCTTTTTGAAGATTTTCTAAGCCTCAGACATTTAGATCACTAGTGCTCTGACCACCAGGCCCCTCCCCCCAATCGTGGCTACACCATGAATTATGCATATTGGGGTCTTGACTATTCTCATGACATGGAGGCTAGGGAAAACCAAGTTGTGCCATGCTTTAGCTCTAGGCAAAGAAAAGGCTACGTAATCAAATAGCACTACCTGTATATCAAACCTTTGCTTCCTCTCCCCATGGGCCCATAAATGGTTAATTCACTAAACAGGTAGGAGAAACTTTCTGCCTCCTATAAAGTTTGATTCCTGGAGGCAGATATTTTTTTTTTTTAATGCAGCAAGTGTCAGATAATTGGAAGGGTGGAGTAATGCTGTAAACCACGACACACCTTTGTCAGGACTTGTTTGGAAGCAAAGAACTGAAAGAAACAAGAGGGAGAGACTGAGAAGTGAACATTTTTGAAGGATCACTCAGCTTTAACACACCTTGATTTGGTCTGGATAAAAAAAGTGGAAAGCGCAAAGGTGGAGAAGAAAACGTCAGGGGAAGAGGAAGGGGGGATTCATTGCAAGTTGTTTCCAATTTCTTCAAAATCTCAGACCAGGTAAGTAACAGGAAGAATCTGACCTTTCTCCCTTCTGGGACTGCTGGGACTTTTGACTTGAGGTTTAGCATTTCAAATGTAAATGTTTGCTGGGGAAAAGTAAGAGGAAATGATGGTGCTAACGGAGTTCTGGTTGAAGTGATTAGCTGATCATTACTGATTACTTTGGTTTATACATTTTGCTTAGGGCATGTCCTTTAATGGAGCTTCAGCAAAGACTAATCAGTGCAAAAAGAGGAGGTAAAGGTCCGTTAAGATAACCGGGACTTTCATGGTCAGGTTTCTTGGGTTTTATTTTCAACACCGTAAGATAACTTGTGTTGCCTTATTTAGATACTACAAGAGATTATGCTTCCTCCTTTCTCAAGCTCTCGTGCTCACCCCTCCTGCCCTCCTCCCTGGTCCTCTCTTCCCTTGACAGCAGAGAACAGCTAAGAGGTGAAGTTGAGGTGTTGGTCAGGAAGCTTTGAAGCAGCGCTCTGAGCACTGATGTGCTTCCTGGGCTTCTGTGCTGGCAGGTTCTGATTTAGCTCTAGAGGCTGAGCCACCATTATTGTTCATCATGCTCTAAAATTCCTACTGACTCTAATCTAAAGAAAAGTGAATTATCTGAAATTATATAATTAGTCCAGGGATTTCCTGGAGCGAAACTTGGAACAAGAATAAAAAAAGGGGGGGGGGTATTTTTGTCTGTGTGCATACTTTTACTGACCAGTTTGGGCCAAAAAAAATCATTCTGGGGTGAGAATTACCGGCTTAGGTATCTCACCGGACCACATTAACTGCCAGCTACAAATTATCCCTTCACTTTTTGAAGTGTAGACAAGGCCTGTGGCACATCATGTCTTTCTGGAAAGCCTCATTCTTGGCTGTATTATACCCACACAATGTGGTAAGATTTTTTAAAAAGCTGTTTCTTTAAAAAGCAGGTTTGTTTCTTCTCCCCATCTACTCTTTCGGCAAAGGCACAGATCTGAGTTAGAAAGAAGGCAAAGCAAATGTTCGGCCCTGATGGGTGCTCTTTAGAAACTTCTTCCTCAGGCCTCAGAAACCCACACAGAGAGGGTCAGCATTTACATGGGGACAGATAGAGCAAAGGGTCCTGTGTTCAGTTTGACTCCTTTGGTGGATCTGATCTGCCCAAGAACTAACCAGGTTTTTACATGATACTACCAGAAGTTTGTGCATGGGTGATTTGGTTCATTTGCTATGTTAAGAGCAACAGGACCTCACCAAACATGCCTAGAAACAAGCTGGAATAATCACAAAACTGGGCCTGGGCTCCCCACCCTAAGTGATGAAAATCAGATATGCCAAATAGAACAAATGGGCAAACCTGGGCTTTGTGAAGCCAACTGGCCCCAGGGCACTTGGTTTCCTGGCTTCAGACTGCTGGGCAATTCTGTGAGAACAGATCAATAGATAGTGGGTGGTTTTCCCACACTGGCCCTTCTGTTGGTTTGTTTTAAGTTCTAGTATTTGGAGATTAGAGTTTTAGAGGTTATAAGAAGACTTCTGATTCCTTAGCTGAGTAAAGGAATATTCATTCATATTAGACAGTAAAAACACTCACTCTCCATTCCCTTCTTTGTATCGAAGTCTAAGTATTTTGTGAGTCTTTCACAAATACACAATGTAGGGGGTGGTATCGCTAAGAGCAACTTGTCCCTTGTGTGTGTTACACACACAGCATCGAAACCAGGTGGATGTGACAGCCCTTATAAGAAGTGGAAGGTAAAAAATTCATATAAGTAGAGAAACCATTTGAATTGTTTTCTTACATAAAAAAGTGATGTGAGATCATTTTTTATATGTTCAAAAGAACATGAAATAATCAAGAAGCAGTTCCTTGGGACTCTGGATGGAAACCAGCATAATTTTGGAATTGAGAACTTGAACAACCTGCTCATTCTTGGTCTAAACAGCCAAGAAGTTAAAAGTCATGCTATCTGCTTCCAGTAAGTGGTGCTTTTGGAAGAAGGGCAGTGGGGGCACCCCTGGGAGAGGCAGGCTCTGGCACGTACCTGAGCATGTAACTTTCCTTTCTGCAGTGTTACACTTCTCAAAATTAGCAGCATGTAAAAGGCTTGAAAAGGAAGTCTGTGGGGATACCACAGGTTCTGGGGGAGATGATGCTAGTCCAGGCTTGTGCCTCAACTCTCATTTTCCACTTGACAGCCCCTTTGTGGGAAGCTTCCTTTCCCATTTGATTTAAAAGTGTCCACTCCCAGCGCATCCCTGTCACTTAAGACACTCAGCCTGAAAGAGAAGTCTGGCAAAATCAACACCACTCTGTGGATTTCAGGTCCATGAAATCTTTCTGGGTGGCCACAGGACACAACCACTGAGTCCTTCATGCAGGGAGAGAGGCCAGGGGCCCAGGCACCTGAACCCACCGAGGGCACGCTGTGAACCCAGTGTACCAGGGAGCAGGATCGCCAGCCTGGAAGAAGGCCCCTGGTTTCTTCCTCATGCTCTCTAGAAACGTGGAAACCCTTGGATTTTTGCTGTTGATCTGGATGCTACATCATTGAGACTTATGAACAAGATGAGAGGATCTAGAAATTTCTGCTACTTTTCCGGGAACAGAAAGAACAAGAACACACTGGCCAGATTTGCTGCCTGCAGTCTCAGACTCTTAGCAATTGGAGCTGCTATCAGTCTGTCTTGACAAACAAATGGAAGAAGCCTGCTCACCCTCAAATTGACGGCTGCTGGCAACAACTTTAATGAAAGGATCGACAAGAGTCATAACTTGTAGGAAAAAAGATTCCCATAAGCAGGTCCTTTCAGAATAGTATTCGACATTTACTCAGGTTCATTGCCAGAGATTCCCAATGGTCAGTCAGGTGCATCTACATGTTCGATTTCCAGAGTGCCCCCACAACTAGTGACCAATTGAAAAAATAAAAAGGCAGAAAGGCAAAGTTACCAAAAGTGATTAATATTTGTAAACAAAGGCTTTCCAAGAGGGTGTCCAATTGTAGGCAGGTAATTTGTATGACATAAGTCATACAGGTAGTGGTTGGAATGCAGACATGGTCACAAGCCAGGTCTGGTCTCCTAATGAGGCTGGGCTCCCTTGTAAAATGTTTAGGGAGGTGTCCCCCCCACCCCTTGGCTCTGGGGAGCATGCCTGCAAAGACCTTCTGTGACTTCTCCAGCCAGAAGTTTTTCCACGAGGCTTCATTCCTTGCCTAAAGCTGAGTTTAAGAAACTCTGATGAGCAAGAAGTCGGCACCTTCAACTAGGCCCTAAAGATAACTGTGCCACTTGGCTCACTTCCCAGCTGGTCTCCTGGGGTCCTGGTTTTCACAGGGAAGTCACCCAGGGCTTCAGGATGACTCCATATGTCCTTGCCATTTTTGCCTTTATGGACCCCATCGTTCAAACCAAACAGCCACAAAACCCAACTCTTAAACACTGTATTTTATAACTGGACCGGAAAGTTGCAACCGAGGTTGGATTTTATTCATTTTTCCTTCTGATTTTAAAAAGAAATCAAAGCAGAGCTGGGGGTCCCTGAGAGGGACTGGGCACGGTGCCCACTGCACCTACCAGGTAAGTTGACACTACCATAACTTAGCTGGCAAAGAAAACGGTCAAAAGGAGACATTTTGAAACAAAGGGCATAGTTCTAGACTCCACCCTGAACTGCACTCAGAGCAAACTAGAGGAAGGGAAGGGAAGGGGACTGGAGAGACCCACAGGGGAAGCCAGATTTCAAAGGCTTCTAGCCTGGGTCTGGAAACCACAGCTGAGGGAGCCTGCTTGTGACAGGGACGCCAGCTCTGCTGTCTGGTGTCTAAGTCTTGAGTCGGGGCCCCCAGCCAACTGAACCTGACATCAGCCCTGCCTCATTCCAGCTGTGCTGCTGGATACAGGGACAGGCCCTCATGACTCTCCTTCCAGAGCAGAGCGGAGCAGAGGGGGAGCCCAGGCAACACGTACAAATATGTTTTTTTAACATATTTATATAGATTTTGTACACTTTCTTCATATTTTTCTCCTACTCTGTCTGCCAGGAAATCCGCAGGGCCAGGTTTGTCAGGAGGAAAAGGTTTCATATTGTGAAAAGGGGAAAGTCCCATACAAATGAGACAACTTCCATGATTTTTATCATGATCTGAAGCCAAAGACATCATCTCACCTTAGCTCTAAAAAAATGACACATGAATGTCTTAGAAGAATGTCATAGAAGAGCTCCCCATCCACTGTACATTATGGGTTGTATCAGAATGAAGAGCTGAAAGGGCTGAGTGGTTGGACAATATCCTTCACCTGTTCTGGCTTCGGCAAAGGACTGAGGGGCTCTAATCCAAGGCCAGGAGCTCCTTCCCGTGAGTGCTCAGCAGGCTGAGCAGGCTGCAGCCTGACATCATGAAAAATAGGATTCAGAGGAACAGACTCCAAAGGGGGTGGGGCTTTCTGTTCTAACTGATGCAAGCAGTAAAAAGAACTCTTGTAAAAAAAAAAAAATGCACGTGAAATAATTATGACTTAAATTCCAGGTATCAAGGTTGGGCTCTCAACTTGAACAGCAGGGACCTATATTTACTAAATGTGAGGGTAAAAGACATGACTGACCCGTCCTGGTTTCTACCTTTTTTTTTTTTTTGCAGGTGGTTATGGTATGGACGTAAGCAAGAAGAGCAAACGAGAAGGCACTGAAATCACTGAGAGACGTAAGAGCTTATCTATATCATTCTAAGGGCCATAAAACATCTGCAAAGAGTAAATAATACACTTCTAATTCTACCATAACTGCTGTATTTTTTCTATTTTTTAAATTGTGCGCCTTTTTAGTTTTTGTACCTTTTCTGATTTTTTTCACTTTATCATTTAAAATATATTCCCAAATAGGTTTTATTCTTTCCTGTAAAATGACACTTTTAACTTTTCAATTAGTATTCTATGCCAACAAAATGTTGCACTTTTACTTCAAAGTATAGTGCCATTTCAATGTTTTTACAATCAATATTTTTAACAAGTGCATAATATTCTGTGGAATAAAACTGCCAAATTTTACTTAACCATTTCCTTATCTAGGGGTACAGGAGAACAGAAATCCAAAAGAATAATATCCCCATTATTGCAGGGGCAAAGTTGGAATAACAATAGTGTCACAGTTGCAATCTGCAATGAAAATTGAAAAAAGATACATTTCTTTTGCAAAACTGCCCAAATGATAAATTCAGAGGCATTTAAACTGTCCCCTTAGCAACTCTAATTCTTTCACTTACTCTGTGACTTTCAAGTATCTCCAATAAAAAAAAGTCTAACTCCACAGTCGTGGAACTTTAGGCTAAGAAATAATTTATTTTTTATGTATCAAAGAATCCCAAAGGTCCATACAATGAGAGGTTTAGTGAAAGCTCAAGGACTATTATTCAAATCAAGCTGCCATTTTAGTCTGAAAAATCATTTCCTTTTTATGCATTGAAAGCTGTTTCTGCTATACTCATAACCCTGTGTTCCTGCCAGGACAAGTTACTAAGAAAATGCAGTGTGAAGGAAGAAGGGGGGGCCACAGGGTGAGGGCATAACACTGGTGTGAAATGGGGCTTTTTGAGTCATGCAGCTGAAAGAGGCACAAAATGATCCTGCGCCATCTTCTTCCACCCTTTTTTCCCTTCACCCTTCACATCCCCATGTACCCCCCAAGTCTGGACAGGGCACAGTCTGCTTTTGAAGACTGGTGGCTGCAGCAAATAGGTGCTCTCTTATGTCCAGTACAGAGGGAGGTGGTAGTGACCGTCACGGTCAACCACAAAATGGACCCCCACTATGTTTCAGGAATCGCCCCGTATCCCCGTGAGCGCGGGGACAGGGTGATTCAGGAAAGCAAGTGGTCTTTCTTCTCACCAGCATTTAAAAATTTTTAATTTTTAAAAAAAATTTTTTAAAAATTTAATTAAAAAAAATTTAATTTTTAAATATAAAAGCTTTTATTTTTACTCTGTAGACTCCCTCAGAGATTAGTAAAGTAAAACCTGGGACAGAAGGGAACTGTCTCTTCAAGTTTACCATGACTTTCACCTACCCCTGATCTCACCAAACACCAGTGGGACTTACCAGCCCCTCTTCCTTCCCATACCACTCATGCTCAGGGGTAGCCTAGGAGACCTTAGGATGAATTAGGATGCCCATATTCATAACAAAGAGTTAGATCGGGGTGAGGGTGAGATCTGCTGGAGGTACCAGCCCCAGTAGGACAGCAGGACCATTTGGAAGGGGCAGGAGAGGACCAGCGAGGCTTAGCCACCTGAGCGAGACATGAGTATCTGGTCCTCCATCAAAGATAAAGGACTGGATGTAAATGCTAAATGAGAGACACTGATGCCAGGACAAGTCATTTCTCAAATCGGTGGGTAACTAGCTACTTCTGGTGCCAAAGAGATTTTAAGTTATTGTCCGAGTACATTTAGCCCCGTTGTTATTGCATGTGTTATTCATGTACAGTGGGTTAGGGCATGGGCTTGGAAGCACAAGTGTGTAAGATTCCCTCCAGAACCTAATGTTTAATATGCTGAGCCTATCACTGTCATGGGCCTTGCCAAAACATGAGGGCAACAGGATGTGAATTCAATAGATCCCAACTTTCCTTTGTCTTTTCTAGTTATCACAGAAACAGTAACTACAAGACTTACATCTTTACCTCCAAGTAAGTGACTATCTCCAGAGCTTTCTCTCAGTGAGTCAAGTGTGAAGGTTTCGACCTGGAACATTTTCTGTGAGGACCCACCCTCCCGTTGAGCAAATCCAAATGACCCACAATCTTTTCTTAGTGGGAGTCCTGATATTTGCTTCTAGTTCACAAAATAAAAGTTTGAAGTGTAGAGTTCAATGGTGCTTAGTGTAGTTACAGAGTTGCATGGCCACTGGAGCAATCTAAGTGTGGGACACGGCCCTTACCCCCAAAAGATACCCAGGGTCACTAGCACTCAGCCTGTCCTCCCTCCTCTGTCCCCTGCCCCTGGAAAACACATCTACTTTTCTTTTTTTTTTTATAGACTGTCCCAGTCAGTCGGGACACTAAAATGGAAATCCTATCCACTCTGAGCATGGGGTGGGGAATCACCAGTCAGCCTTTGGGTTGAGCCCACTCTTCTCAGGAGGTTCTTAGGTTTAGTGGTTTCTGAAATGGAGCTCTGAGCCCTGTACTGCCCGGGGTCTGGTTCACAGGGTGGTGGTAGTGGGGGAGTCAGCCCTTCAGCAGTGAGGGCACAGGGCCACGGGCTGCAGATGGAGCACTAGTAACAGCTGCCACTCCTCCCGCCAGCACTTCTAGGGGCTGCCTCTTCTGGTGCACTGGCCTGGCATTTGGGGAAAAAAAAAAACAAAAACCGAGCCTGACCCAGCCAGGCAGATCTGGCCTCAAGGAACTTCCACCACTCAGTTGCCTTTCCCAGTATTTAAATTCTCCAAATAAGCAACCTGCTAGGCCCCACCCAGCCCAGAAGACTTTGCTTTGAGATCTGGAAGAATATTTGCTTTTGACATTTGTATTAAAAACAAACAAAACAGCCTGGCACGGTAGCTCGTGCCTGTAAGCTTCAGCCTATGAAGCGGCTGAGGCTAGGCATCACGGTTCAAGTCCTGCCTGGTCCTGCCATAGCAAAACCTAGTTCCAAAAAAGCAGCTGGGCGTGGTGGCGAGTGCCTGTAATCCCAGCTACCCGGGAAGCTGAGGCTGGGGATTGCTTGAGTCTGTGGTACCCTGGGCAACGAGAACCTGCGGTTCCATGGGCAAAAATAGCGAGACCTAGTCTCAAAAAAGAAAAAACAAAATAAAACTAAAGCACAGCTTTGTTGCACACTGTCAAACAGGTGGGAATGGGGTCCTGAGTCAAGAGGGTGCTGGCGAGAAGGCAGGGAAGGCTTCCACAGGGCCAGGGAGGAGCAAGTCCACTGGGCTGGACTCCTCATGCTTCTCGTTTCTGCAGGAGGGACCAGCAATGGCTATGCTAAAACAGGCTCCCTCAGTGGAGGGAGCCGGCTGGAGAAGCAGAGCCTGACCCATGGCAGCAGTGGGTACATAAACTCAAGTGAGTGCTTGCTGGTGGGAGGGTGGGAGAGCTTCCTTTGAGACTGGAGAGGGGAGAGGGGGATGCTGGGGAGAGGGGACTGAGAGGAGTGGTGGGAAGGGGGAGGAGGGGAAGGAATAGTTGTGTTAAGGAGGAGCCACCCAGCAAAGGTGAGACTTTCAAGTCATCCCCATTTGAAGCCTAAGGAATTAAGCCCCCATATAAATAACAATAATTACCAAGAAGGCTTCCTGGGGAGGCAACTTCATTCCCACAAACCATTTGGGTCAACTCTTTTAGGGAGGGGCATGATGTCTGAGGGTTCACAACCCAATGTACAACAACAAAGGAAGCCTAAGGATTAGGTTACTATACTAAGGCAACTGGGCCAGCCAGTTCCTCACTGTGGGGCTTCCACTGGGCAAACATCCAACATAGGCCCTTTGTTCCCAGTGAAACAATCTCACTGTAACTTTTAAAGTGAAACAATATCAAACAAGGCAAGGAAAAACACAAAACACAAGGCAAAAACCACACACACAAGCCCTGGAGGCATTTATGAAACCTTGGAGCAACACAACCAAAACACCAAAGACACAGGAGCAGCAGGGAGAGCAAGGGACGTGCCCACCTTACCTGCTGAGGCCCACCTGCACTTCGGATTTTATTTCCCCTGCCAGGGCAGCACCCTAGGATTAGATGCCAGCTCCTCTGGGGGATCCCACCACAGCCTCCCCGTGTGCATGCACTCCCACCACACAGCAAGGCCAGAGGCAATTACCCCCTACTCACCCCATACCTAAAGGCTGAGGCACTCTCCCTCCTCTCACGGCCCAAACAGGCTCTGTCCTGGGCCCACTGTTGTCCAGTCACCCACATGCACTTAGCATGACCAGGTGCCAGTGTGCTGATCAGAGCATTTTCACTTCTCCCCACTCCAGATGGAAGCACGCGGGGCAACGCCTCCACCTCAAGTTACCGGAGGGCTCACTCGCCAGCCTCAACGTTTGAAAGGAAAACTCATGTTACCCGCCATGGAACATACGAAGGTAGCAGCTCCACAGGCTTTACAGGAAAAGTTCCTCTTCTCTCAGTAACTTTGCTCATCCTTTGAGGGCTAAAGCATTGGCCACCTGTATTCACTTTCTCTCCACTCTTCCTTCCTTTCCTGGACTCAGGTTTACTTGAATCGATCCTATCTTCCTTCGATCCTTCCTTCCTTCCTTCGGTCCTTCCTTCCTTCCTTCCTTCCTTCCTTCCTTCCTTCCTTCCTTC
>PVHY01013291.1:0-41784 GCA_004024945.1 Uropsilus gracilis
CCTTCACACAAACCTACTTCAGTATGTGAGTTAACTTCTTTGAGTAATTGAGAACTTTCTATTTATAAAACAGTCATCTATTTGTTTAGGATCAATTATATACATTCTGCATAGACTCAAAGGAGTCCTTTTTACTGCCATAATCTGATTTCCAATGTGTAAAGTCAGACTGAGAACACCTAATTCAAAGTTAAAAAGCATTCTTTCTTTACCTCATCTGTAATAATAAACATGTATAGTTATAATATTATGCAAAATAATTAATAAGGAGATTTCTAACTTTTTCCAAAATTAAAACATTTTTATGGAAGTAGTGTTGTACAGTGTAAATAAGATAAATATGAAACAATTTGAAGAGTAGGGTTCTAAATCACTGGATCTTAATGGATAACCTGCCTTAATTCCCACTCTTCATATAAATTTCATAGAATAAATATGAAATGTAACATAAATGATAGAAAACTACCATTAAGGCAAGTATTAAAATTTGGATAATAAGCTTGAGGTAGAATAAAAAAATCAATAGTAAAGAACAAAATTATGGAATCAAAACTTAACATAATTTTTATCATTTCATTGAAAGGGACAATATTCTAAATTCCAAAAATTCTAAATCAATAAAAGTAACAACGAAAATATTAAGAAAGGAAATTCACAGAAAACAAAATATGGAAAATATTTAATACTGCAAATATCAAAGAAATGTAAATAAATATTTTGTCTACTATTCATATTTTTATTGAATTATAATAGGTATTAAAAAATATAGTGAATCTTGACATATATTTTGCTTGTTATTGTAGAAATTGATCAACTTATCACAAGATTCCAAAAGTTGTAAAAGTATTTAGATCCTTTGATTAAATAATATAATTTCTAGATATTTTCTAAAGAAAGTGGAAACAGTAAATGATTATTATATATAAGAATAAAAATTAGAAGTAATCAATGTGTCTAATGATTAATTATGAATCAAATTAACACATTAATCAACATGAGTGAATGGTAAATACACATTAAACAATTAAGTTCCCACTTAGCAAATTAGAAAATATCAATGATATATATCAAAAAAAAAGTCAATGTTATAAATTTACAGCGCAATTTTGAATGGATTTTATCTCCCCCCCATCACAGTTATATAACCCATATGGACACACAGTTCTTGCATCGCATAAATTCTCAGGCTTAAACAGATCCTTCACTGACTGTTCTTTCATTAGCCAGCCTTCTCCTTCCCTTACTCAATAAAACCTAGTCAAAATAAATTGTTAATGATCCTCAAAGAGAAGTCATCTGGTACTGTCTCACTCCTGAGCCTTTGCATATTCCTTCCTTTACTTTCTCCTGGAACACTATGAATGTGCACTTCCTACAACTCCCATTTTGTAGACCTAACTTTTTATTCTTCATATCTCAGCTTTTCATCATAGATAATAATCAATTTATACCAGATTCTCAAAACTGCTCTCTCCCCAAACTCCTGTGGTTTGTTAAGTACAGTCTTTTTTCTTTTCTTCTTCTTCTTTTTTTAACCACATTGTGCATTTTTTTTTTTGTCAAGTTGGCTGGTCTGTCTGTTTGACTAGAATGTAAACCCCATATTGCTAGTGACGTTGAGCAATTTTTCATGTGCCTGTCGGCCATTTGTGTTTCCTTTTTGGAGAAGTGTCTTTTTAGTTCTTCATCCATTTTTTGATTAGGCTTCTTGTTTTGCTTTTGTTTCGTTGTGTAAGTTCCTTGTGGATCTTCGTTATTAAACCCTTATCACTCTTGCAGAGGGCAAAAATTTTTTTCCCATTCAGTTGGGCTTCTTTTAGTTTTTTCTGTTGTCTCTTTTGCTGTACGGAAACTTTTTAGTTTCATGTAGTCCCATCTATTTATGTTTTCATTTTTTCGCCATCTGTAGATGTTTCCAGAAAGGAATTTCTGAATTGTAATTCATGGAGGGTTTTGTTCAAGTTTTCCTTTATATGTGTTATAGTTTCGGGTCTGACATCCAAATCTCTTATCCATTTTGAGTTGGTTTTTGTGCATGGTATGAGGGAGTTGACTTGGTCCATTTTTTTGCATGTCAATCCAATTTTCCCAGCACCATTTATTTAAGAGGCTACCTTTGTTCCAATGTAAGTTTTTCACTCCTTTGTCAAAGACAATGTCATTAGCAATTAGGGAAATGCAAATCAAAACTACAATGAGACACCACCTTACACCAGTAAGAATGGCCCACATCCAAAGAACAGGCAACAAGTGCTGGCAAGGATGTGGAGAGAAAGGAACACACTTACACTGCTGGTGGGAATGTAAACTAGTCCAACCACTATGGAAAGCAGTGTGGAGGACCCTCAGATTAATGAAAATGGAACTACCATTTGACCCAACAATTGCTCTCTTGGGAATCTACCCAAAAGAGACCTCAATGTGGGTACAAAGGGACACCTGTACTCAGATGTTTACTGCAGCACTATTTATAATTGCAAGGACTTGGAAGCAACCTAAATGCCCCAAAGCAGATGACTGGATGAAAAAAATTTGGTATGTGTGTATATATATATATATATATCATATATGTATATGTAATGTGTAGGTAATATGTATGTACATATATATGTATGTGTATATACATATGTATATACATATGTATGTGTGTATATGCATATACATACATATACATATGTATATACATATATATCATATATACATATAATATATATAATATATTATATACATATAATATATATGTAATGTGTATATACATATATGTATATGTATATATGTATATACATATATATGATGGAATATTACTCATCAATTAAAAATGACAAATTTGATGATTTTATGATAAAATGGATGTACTTAGAAGAAATCATATTAGCAAAAACAAGTCAAAAACAAAAAGACAGAAACCAAATGGTTTCACTAATATATGGGATACAAGGAAAAAAATAAACAAAAGCCATGAGGAAAAGTCAAAACAAGCTAAGCACCAAACTGAAGCACACAACTTTGGGCAGGGGGAAAAGGGGAGAAATGGTGGGGTGGGTGGGGGGGGTAAATCCCTGGGATGATGTGAAATTTATATATAAATAAATTAAAAAATAAAATTTAAAAAAAGAATGTAAACTCCAGGAAAACAGTAATCATAATTTATTGCTTTCTTAGCTTCCTTTATTGTTTACCAATGTGCCTGGCACTCTTATTACCTATTAATATAAAAGCATTTGGGAATGGTGGGACCGTGATTTTGTCTCTCTACTTTCCAAATTATTGCCCATTTCTTGCAAAATCTTTAAATTACTTCTCATCCTCCCCTTTAAAAGGTGACCCTTCGAGCCACGAATCGAGATTGCCCTCAGTTTCACATCACAAGCCCTGAGTACAAGTGATAGAAAATTTGTTTCATTTTGATAGTTGGACTAATTAAAATAGTCCTTTATTTCAGTACTAACATACTTTTTCCAACCAGATGAAGAACAAATAGTAGGAAACGAAGAAACAACTGAGGTAAGTTTAAAACAATATTTTAAAATTTTTTGTCTGGAGTTAAAAAGAATTTGGAATTTTTGAAAACTACCAATGTGTTTCTCTTATTCTGAAGAAGTTTATCTACTAACCATTGGATAGACTTTGACATCAACACTTTCACTAAATGCAGGGGGCAGTGGACATTGTATTTTTAGGTAAATCTTAGACAAATGCCAAGGAGAAACAAAGTGCAGGAAATGCCAGAATATTCTTGAATCACATTATCAACAAGTCACACTCCAAATGGCTACAGTTTTAGTATACATGAACTCACCAGTTTGTACTAAAATTTAAACTGATCTGAAGACTCCATTGCTACCTTAGTTATGCATCTGGGATTCAAGCCTGATGACAATTTGTGTTCATAGTACCTGTGACAAAGTTTTAGCTAATAATAAATGCCCTGATCCAATCGGTGCCAGCTTACTTATGTCATTCAGAAAGTCCCACAAGTGTTGATCAATTTTATGGGCTGCCATGAACAGGCAGGTTCTTTGGGGATCTTAAGATCTTCAAACACCTGGACCAACTATGTAACATGACTCCAATTACATAACACTATGAAGTCCAAATTTTGAAATGAAACTGAGGTAGAGAAAATACTGTGAAAGTAAATTCTCACATTTACAACTGACTAGAGAAATTTTAAAAAATTCTAATCTTTGGCAAGTATACTAGTTATATTACTCCAAGAGATTCTGAGTTTTTGGATTGCAGAATCCAAAAACTGTCTGCTGCAAAACAAAAGCTTTGGTGGTAGGTAAACCCCAGGGATTACAAAGATGTGAAATTTATATATAAATAAATTATTTAATAAAAAAATAAATTGTGTATTTGCTTGTTAAATATACGTTTGGCATCAATTAAGTCCATTCGCCGCATAAGTGCTAGTCATAAAACTCTGAGAACATATGCTTCATCGTGTGTGTGAGTGCACAGGAAATGAAAGGGTACTTTATAGCTTCTGTGGAGTAAATCAAAGACTTGTTTTGCTCATGTCTGCCTTTAAAGCAAATGAATACAAAATCTTTGGTCTTCTAGAAGTCAACACTCCTTAATAGCTAGTTTCCCATCCTCCCTGAAGCAGGAAGTTCATTTCCTCCCTAAGTATTTCAGAGTCTTCCTGGAAGATTTTCCTCAGATCTTCCCTGGCTGTTGTTTTTTGCCTAGAATTCCTCACTGAATCGCACAGGGGCTAAATGTATGGGTGCAGATGTAATTTCTCACTTGTTCCATCATTTATTAACCCTGTGACCTTGAGGAAATCTCTTAAACTGCCTAGGTCTTACTTTCCTCATTCATAAAGCAGGGGTAATAACAATGTCTATTTCAAGGTGCTGGTGTGGGAGTTAACCAAGTGGAGCAGACACTGCATAGTTTTTGGCATGTAACAAACAATCCACTCACATAATCCCCATTATTCTCAGGTAACCCTTCTTAACACTGTAAACTATACCTCTAAACATCTTTTACTCTCCCCATGTTACTTTTCTTAAACATATGGATACAGTTATTTCTTCTAACTCTCTCAAACATGCCTACAACTGTAGACTAGGGAAATCATGATAATTTTTTAAAATATAAAGAAGACACTTAAGAGAAAGCATTATATGCTTTCTAGACCCCACTGAGTAGGCTCTCTCTCTCTCTCCCTAGCCCTGGACAGCAACCAAGCTTCTAGAATGCAGTTTCATAGCAAAATTTAAAGAATAGAACCAGCCGGGCACGGTGGCTCGTGCCTGTAAGCTTCAGCCTATGAAGCGACCGGGCCTAGGGATCTCAGTTCAATTCCCGCCTGGGGCCCGTAGCGAGACCTAGTTCCAAAAAAAACAGCTGGGCGTGGTGGTGCGTGCCTGTAATCCTAGCTACCTGGGAAGTTGAGGCTGGGTATTGCTTGAGTCTGTGGTACCCCAGGCAACAAGAGCCTGCGGTTCCATGGGCAAAAATAGTGAGACCTAGTCTCAAAAAAAAAAAAAAAGAATAGAACCAGAAAAACTAAGGTTCTGCCTGTACATATTCCCCCAAAGTGCCACTTTCCATTGATTAAAAAATCTTGCCTGATATATAGGAGTTGTATGAAAGTGAGAAGCAGTCTGTTAAGTGGGAGAAACATCAACTAACATCAGCCAGATATCATCAAATTGCTTTGCTTTGTAGATGTTTTAGTTACCTTTGCTAGATTCTGACTGCATTTCTGAATTAGTTCCCTTCCCACTCTCCCCAAATCCTTGCCCCACCACCTCCAGCCTGGAATTGTGACGTGTTCTTCACAGAATGAAAAGCTCTGCTACAACACTGAACAACTCCTTACAAGGTATTCTGGTTCTGAGGATGAGCATACACTTCCAGCCATGCCTGACCTTGACCCCAGTCACACCAGATTAAATCTCAAACTTGCCTCATTACTCTGACCCTTACCAATAGTCTCAGAATGTGTCTAAGCCCAAATTCTAGATTGTAGAGTTTGTAGGATTCTTGGTTAGTCAAGGAGGAAATGGACATTGATAGAACACCTGAATGGAATAAGCAAGATGAATGTCTGATGAGCAGGAGAACATACCTTTCCTGGGAGATGGAGCAGAAACTCTTCTACCTTTCCTAAGAGTGTGTGAATGACCCCACTTTCCACTTGTCAGTTAATTCTAATTATACTCGCTGCTTCTAAGTTCTAATTTGGAAACTTCACTTCAAAAATATAATTCCTTCATGGAGAGTTCTGAAATTATTGTCTCAGGTTTTCCTCTCTTTGTTCTACCGTTTAACCTCACTTTCAATGTGGGCTGCTCCCCACACAGTCAGGCTCTGGTTCAGGCTGTCACGTGCTTGGAAACAACAGACAGACTTTGATGACTTCATTTCTCGAAGTCACTTTGTCTTCGTTAAGGAGACAAACAAACATAAGACAAATAACAATACAAGCAAGATGTACCATGGCTAATGACAACTGAAGTTAAAGGAGTTTAAAAGACAAACAGCTGGCTATTATGTATAAACAAAGTTTATGGGGAAAACAAAAGGATATTCAGAGTAGACAAGAGAGCAAAACCCTGGAGGAGACATTGAGAAAAACTAGCCTGACTGCTGACCTCCCAAAGATAGTCAGCTGTGGAGATGCAGCTGTATACATGTGTGCTTTATAAAACTATTACATTATTAAAGAATAACTTCAGATAAGTAGTTTTATCTCCTTTTTAATTAATATTAGCTCTCATGTCACTTCTTATGGCAAAGACTATATTTTAAAACAGATTTAAAGGATAGACATAACACTATAACAGTATTTGTGAGAATTATTTGCAATGAAATCACTATCTTTGTCTTGGAAAATATATATTAAGTGATAAGAAAACATTATGAGCCAGTAGACAGTAATAAATGGTCAAGTCAGGGGTAAAATCAGAATATGGAAAATATAGTTAGTGAAGAAATGCAAAATTAAACAATGAGGTATTAACATTTGCTTATTTAAAATTAATAACTTATCCAGGGGAAAGATCTACTTCCTATAAAATAGATGACTATATAATGGAATTTGATTTTTCATGTTTTGCTGATAGACAAGTAAAATTCATTTTTAACAAAGGTCATAAAAATTTTCATATACTCACACTCAGTGATTTGTTTATAGGAATCAACCCAATGAGAGTAATCTAAATTATTAAAGTAGATGTATGTAAAAAATGTTCACCGTACTCTAGTTCCTACTGGCAAAAAAATTGAACAGAACCCAAGCATCCAACAGTAAGAAGTAAAATATATAAAAGAAATATAAAACTATAACTTCACATAGAGTACCAATACAAGGAAATATCACCCAACCATTAAAAAGAGGGGGTGTGTATTCCAATGTAAAATTTAAAAAGGGGTCAAATTATACATACAATTTTTAACACGAAAAATAAACATTGTGAAAAATAAATCTAGTGATTATATTGTGGTGTTATAAAGGTGTAAATAGGAATAATTTTTTCCACTTTTGTCATTTGTATATGGCTTATTTCTCTTATAACAAAAAAGTAATTATAAAATTATTAGGCATTATACTAGTATGAATTATTTAAAAATTGCTTGTTCCTTTCCATCATGGTTTACACTCAGCAGTTAGAGTAATGGGATGGTGTAGTAATCACTGGAGCCAAAATTTTGTGGGTGATGTTGTTTTCAATCACTATTTCCAACGGAAAACCCTCCTCCTCAGAATTCATAACAACCTGCTTTCTGTTGAGCAGACCCCAGAGCCACTACTTCAAGAACAACATGTGACTCACATTCACTTGCTCAATTTCCTCCTCTGACTTCAACCATAATGACCAAGAGATAGTTCTTGAAGTAATAAAGCTGAATTTCTTCTGTAGTCTACTGGGTTATAAGGTCAATGTTAGAAGATTTCAAAACCCTCTTGTATCTTTTCTTCTCCTTCCTTCTTCCTTTAGGAATGGTAGACAAGACTGTTTTGAAGATTTGTTGATGCTACTGTTGTGATAAGCCTTCTGCCCCCACATCAAGAAGAAGCACCTTGAAGCTGGCGCCCACAGGGATTTCCTTGATGTCACACAAAAAGGATTGTGCAAACATTCTCTTTAAAATACATTTTCTGCAAAGTTTCCTTAATTTAAAATATCTATTACTTTAAATATTTAAAGCATCTTAGAAAGTCATAGAACAAATTTTAGTTTTAGAGTTAAAACATTCGCTTCTGTCACCAGATAGTTTTTCTGATATTGACCTAGGGTGAAAACTGATTCATCTTATGGAAAATAAAATACTATTCAAATGTATGATTAGCTATTATATCATATACTCTGCATTGTGCTAAGCCCTAAATAAATAGTTGAAGAATCAATTAAAAAGTGTATACATGTCTTCAAGATCATGCTACAACCCAGGGGTCAAAAAATTGGGGTGGGGGAGGGGGAAAGAAAGAGTGCCATACATAAAGGGGATTAAAGAATACACATATATGACCGAGGTGGTAAGAAAATAATAAAAACTAAAATTTAAAATAAAAAAAAGAAAGAATGCTATTCCAAACTTTATTCTACAACTGGTGTTAGATTATATTTCAGAAACAAGCATAAAGACTCCAGTCACAAAATGTCCTTGTAGAGAGGATAATTTGATTGGTTCCTGTTGTGAGGTGAAATCATAGCTACTGCCATGTCTCTCCTAAACTGATTTCAACTAGTTTTTGTTTCCCATTTATAGTTACACGGCAGCTATGGCTATGTTTGAAGAGATCCCATTGATGAGAATGGTATTCTGAACCAACTAAAAATGAAAGCAAAGGATTAAGGCAATGACACACTGTGTGTGTGTGTGTGTGTGTGTGTGTGTGTGTGTGTGTGTGTGCCTTTCCTAGTGACTGAACTGCTGTTAGAACATGGTTGCCTTCTCACAGTCAGAATTGGACAGGTTTACTATCATAGGCATTTATGATGAAGGTCTCTGCAGAGATGAACACAGTAGAAAATACTTGATTTCTAATGGTAACTTCACTTCATAAAGAAATCAGGATGAGAGGGCTGGACAAAGCATATGCAGATTTTACCTCCAGACTTATCAACTTAATAAATCACTCTACCTCAGTAGAATGAATAAGGAGGTGAAGCTAAACCAGGGGTGTCAGTACAATGGACACTGACACTCTCAATTCAGTGGGAGACACCCAGAGAGGGAGGAAGTGCATTCTGCTAAACCTAGCTGTTGTTCATTGAGGTGTATTCTTTCCTTGGGCATAAATAGCTCTCCCAGTTTTGAAAGCACAAAAGTCTACAAGGACTAGATAGATTTAGCGTGTCCAGGCCTCTGAGACTGGAGGGTCTTAAAAAATCATTCTTATCTCAAGGGTCTCTAGCCTGCGTTTCCTGGCTGCTGAAATCAGCACAGAACTTGAACAGTGGAAGGAACTGGGAGGCTATAACACACTTTAATCATTCAAATATTTCAGTCATTGTGGTCCCTAGTCCCAAGGTTCAAAGTCAAATTCACCTTTCAACAAGTACTAATTCTTGCATGAGTAAATGCGTAAATAAGAGATTGCACAGAAAGCACTTGATGCGTGGGCTATAGAAAGCTCGAATAACAAATGACTGTTCTGATTACATTATTTATCCTATGATTTTTAAAGGCATAACAAAAATAGTTTTCTGTTGGTCATTAATTCTGTATAGCAACGTCAAAAGATGGGAAAGTAAAAAATATTCCAGCTCAACCTTCCTGTGATTTCCCCATATGTTTATAAATATCCAGGTTTTCCTTTACATTCAATTCACATCATTTTTCATATGCATTGAGTTTGGGGTAAGCCCTGAGGAGGACAGAGAACCCAGGATCCAGGTTTGTTGTTTTGACTTCTTTATATAGATGCAAATGTTGTTGTATTTTCATTTGTGGAGTGAAACTAGGTTATTCACTGCAGAGTTGGTTTCACAAAAATCAATATGTAAACCATCAATATCCCATTCTGTCCTGAATAAATACAAGCCTAACTTTTGATAAGTCGTTTCACAGCTCAATATCTCCATCTAGAGGCCAGAGTAAAACTGAAGCTTGGAAGTTAGGGAGCAACCCCTTTCCTTAAACTGGCAGGCGAATCTTAACTCTCAACCCTGTGGTTGATTCTAGATCCAAAGTCAGTTAGTCACCCATGGAGCAGGTTCCAGTGTGTTTACTCAAGTTGCCCCCACTCAGTTTCTTAGATATCTAAATTCACATCGGTGAGGAATAGACAATAACCCTACCCACTGGCTAAGCATCCTATGCACTTGCTGAAAAGCCTGTTCCCAGTTGCTGATATCTAGAGAGTGAAAAGGTACAGAAACATTGAAGAGGGTTTTTTTTTATTTTTTTTTAGATTGATTGCACATATATTTTGCATCATTGTATACCCCAGGGTTCCCCCCCCACCTTATTACCAGTGAACCATCAACTTAATATCTTATGCCCATCCCTTCCCCAATTATCGCCATCCCCTCTCTTACTCTATGCTTCTGTTCTGTCAGCTATTTTAAATTTTGCTTGTCTTTTTGTTTGTTCTCCCTATATCCCACATATAGGTGAGCTTATCCAGTATTTCTTTTTTTCTTTCTGGCTTATTGCTGCTAACATTATTCTTTCTAGGACCATGCATGTTATCACAACTGCATCAAATTTGTCATTTTTTAAATTTTTAAATTATTTATATATAAATTTCACATCTCTGTGATCTCTGGGTTACCCCCCCCCTTTCTGACCATTCCCACCCTGTCCTATCCCCCCTCCCCCAGATTGTGTTCTTCAATTTGGTTGTTGGCCTGTTTTTTCTTAATGGATTTTTGCTTATCTTTCCCATGTCCCATATAGTGGTGAAATTATTTTGTTTCTGTTGTTTTCTTCTAAGTCCATCCATGTTATGGATGTTATCCATGTTATAAAAAACAACAGCACCTGTTGTTGCCCGTTTTATGGATATGGGCCATTCTTATTGGTGTAAGGTGGTATCTCATTTTGGTTTTGATTTGCATTTCCCTTTCTGCTAATGACATGGAGCAATTCTTAATGTGCCTGTTGGCCATTTGTATTTCTTCTTTGGAGAAGTTTCTTTTCAGTTCTTCACCCCATTTTATGATTGGGCTTCTTGTTTTGCTTTTGTTTAATTGTGTGAGTTCCTTGTGGATCTTCATTATTAAACCCTTATCACTCTTGTGGAGGGCAAAATTTTTTTCCCATTCAGTTGGGCTTCTTTTAGTTTTTTTCTTTCATCTCTTATGCTGTACAGAAGCGTTTTAGCTTGATGTAATCCCATCTGTTTATGTTTTCTTCAACTTTTTGCCATCAGTGGATTTTTCCAGAAAGGGGTTTCTGAATTGTGCTTCCTGGATAGTTTTTCCCAAGTTATTTTCTATGTATGTTATGGTTTCAGGTTTGACATTTAAATCTTTTATCCATTTTGTGTTGGTTTTGGTACAAGATGTGAGGATGTCAAGTCCATTTTTTGCAGATCTTAGTCCAATTTTCCCAGCACAATTTATTGAAGAGGCTATCTTTGTTCCCATGTAAGTTCCCCCCTCCCCCTTTTTCAAAGATTAGTTGACTATATATGTGTGGTTTTGTTTCCAAGCACTCAATTCTGTACCATTTCTGTTGTTGTACCAGTTTTAATTATCATGGCTTTGTAATATAACTTGAGGTCTGGGATAGTTGGCCCTCCCTTCTCTATTTTTTTGGCCAGGAGACTTTTTGATATTTGAGGTTTTTTGTTATTCCATATGAACTTCTGTAGTTGTTTTTCTATCTCTTTAAAGAATGTCATTGAAATTTTCATAGGAATTGCATTGAATCTGTAGATTACTTTTGGCAGGATGGCCATTTTGATGATGTTAATTCTTCCTATCTGTGAGCAGGGAATGTCTTTTCATTTCCTTATGTCTTCCTCTACCTCTTTTTGCAGTTTTTTGAAGTTTTATTTGTATAGATCTTTCACATGCTTTGTTAGGTTTATTCCCAGGTATTTAATAATTTTTGGTGCAATGCTAAATGGCATGGCTGTTTTAATTTCTTCTTCCTCTTCTTGGTTTTTTGCATATAGGAAAGCTACTGACTTCTGTGTGTTGATTTTGTATCCGGCTACCTTACTGAACTGGTTTATAATTTCAAGTAGTTTTTACATGGATTTTTTTGGGTTCTCTATATAGAGAATCATGTCATCTCATACAATGATAGCTTCAGTTCCTCTTTTCCTATTTGTATCCTTTTTATTTCTTTCTCTTGCTTTATTGCACTAGCTAAGAGTTCCAGGACAATGTTAAAAAATAGTGGGGAGAGTGGGCGTCCTTGCCTTGTTCCAGATCTGAATTGGAATTATTTTAGTTTTTCTCCATTTAGAATGATGTTTGCTGTAGGCTTGTTATAGATTGCTTTTATTATGTTGAGGTACGATCTCTTATTATGTTGAGGTACGATCCCCACTTTTTCAAGGACTTTTATCATGAATGGATGCTGGACATTGTCAGATGCTTTCTCTGCATCTACTGATATGATCTTCTCAAATGCATATGGATCATTCTCTGAAATTGACCACAACTAGGCCACAAGGCAAACTTGAATAAATACACAAAGATTAAAATAATACCAACATTCTTCTCAGATCATAAAGGCATCAAACTAGAAATCAACAATGAGAAAAAAGCAAGAAGAGCATCCAATACTTGAAGACTGAACAACATGTTGCTAAATGAAGAATGGGTAATTGAAGAAATTAAAGCTTACTTTGAAACAAACGACAAAGAAGACAGCATTCCAAAATATCTGGGATGCAGCTAAAGCATACCTAAGAGGAAGGTACATAGCAATACAGGCCCATATCAAAAATCCAGAAAATAACCAAAGAAATTACCTTATCCCCCAAATCGAAAAATTAGAAAAAGCAACAAAAAAATCCAAAACCCAGAAGAAGACAAGAAATAATAAAAATAAAAGAAGAAATAAATAACCTAGAAACCAAAAAGACTATCCAGAAGATCAACAAAACCAAAAGCTGGTTCTTTCAAAAAATAAATGAAATTGATAAACCCCTTGCAAATCTCACAAAGGAAAGAAGAGAGAAAATTCAAATAAACAGGATCATAAATGAGAGAGGAGAAATTACAACAGATACAAAAGAGATCCAAAGGATAATAAGAGATTGCTATGAACAACCATATGGAAATAAATACAACAACCTGGATGAGATGGACAGATTCTCAGAAAGACACAACTAACCAAAATTGAGCAAAGAAGATAAAGAGAACTTAAACAATCCAGTTACAAGCAGTGAAATAGAAGCAGTCATCAAAACTCTACCTAAAAACAAAAGCCCAGGACCAGATGGCTTTAGCAATGAATTCTACCAGACATTCAAAGATGAAATAACACCTGTATTACTAAAGCTTTTCCAAAAAATTAAGAAGGAAAACTGCCAAACACATTCTATGAAGCAAACATCACACTCATATCAAAACCAAATAAGGACAGCACCAAGAAAGAAAATTATAGACCGATTTCCCTAATCAACTCGAATGCAAAAATTTTAAACAAAATCCTGGCAAATAGAATCCAACGATGCATAAAAAGCATTATCCACCATGATCAGGTGGGATTTATCCCAGGGGCACAAGGATGGTTCAACATCCGGAAATCAATTAACATAATACACCACATCAACAAAGAGAAAAACAAAAACCACATGATCATATCAAATTTGTCATTTTTTACTGCTGAATAATATTCTGTAGAGTATATATACCATATCTTTCTGATCCATTCATCTGTTTGGGGGCATTTGGGTTGTTTTCATATCCTGGTTATTGTAAATAGTGCTGCAATAAACATCTGAGTACAAATGTCTTTTGAATTAGTGTTTTTATATCCTTTGGCTAGATTCCCAGAGATGAGGTTGCTGGATCATATGGTAGTTCCATTTTCAGTAGTTTCAGGGTACTCCACATAGTTTTCCATAGTGGCTGCATCAGTTTGCATTCCCACCAGCAGTATAAAATGTTTGAGGGGCTTTTCAGATTGGATAACATTTTCCATATTTTCCTGAAAGTAATGACACCCTCTCTCTCTCTTTTTTCTCTCTTTCTCTTTCTCTCTCTCTCTCACACACACACGCGCGCGCGCACACACACACCAATTTCTCCATATATAAAATAGTAAACTATTGTTTAAATTAGTTACCCTAGATTTTCTACACATAGAATTTAGATAACTTGGGAAATATTCCCTAAACTTAGTGCATTTTTTTATCTTGCTGAAATGAAATAATTTTGACTGCAATAAGGGAAGGACAACACATTTTTTTGAGCTGCAAAGAGTGGAAACTCCTTAATTTTAACATACACTTTGTTAAAATTCTTTCTTCTTCCTTGACTAATTCATCCAGTTTACTTAGATGTTTTCCTGAATGTCAGGTATTCCCCCAAATAAGAGAAAATCACCACCAAAACATCTTTCCTAGAGTTAATTACCCAAAGTTTAATTTAAAACATTGAGTGGAGGTGTCAAATAGAAACAAAATCTTCTACCACAGAAAATCTTTCCATAGGCAATTCATTATAGAGATCACAAAAACAAAACCAAAAGTCTTGCTCTTTCATTGAGCCAAGGAAATACATTCATTGTACATATTTTCTCAAGATAAATAACTAGTTCTCTCAGAAGATTTGAAGGCAAATTTCATCATAAATTCATTTGGTGTTTGTTAACTGATATAAAGAGGAAAAATTTCTTCTTATCTTTCTGGCTGGAAGTTTGTAGTTTAGAGCCAGGTGCCACTCAGAGTCAGGCTCCTATTGCCCCAGGGAAATGGGAGAATGAAACATTAATTTTCTTGCTTATGACATTTGAAAGAATCTTCAAACTCTTAGACTCTACTCTTAGGTAGGTTCCTGATTCAGCCTTTTACAAGAGTTAGTGTGAATTTTATGTAGTCTAGACATATGGATTTTTAATGACAAATATCTGAAATATATATAACGTTACAACATAATGATACTTCAATTTTAAAAAATTTCACTTGCATTTCAAATAACTAAAGAAAGAACTTACAATTTTTCTAAAATAAATAAGAAAATAGAGGGGAAAATTCTCTTATTTAAAATAGACAGAATGAGTCTTTTTGTTTTGATTTTCTGTTTATCCTAGTGGTACTAAAATGATCAAGTCCAGACTGGCATTACCTTCCTCTCTCCCAGGCCTTCCTTACTCCAGAATATGTTCTCCTCCTAGAAGAGATTGTGTACCTTCTCACCCATCTGTAATACAGTGCTTTTAGAAGTGGCTGCAGATATGTACTTCAGACCTGAGGAGCAGCTTCAGAGCTAAGGTGATGGGCAACAGTAGCACTGATCCACTAGTAACCAGTGTCTCTGAAACCCTTTGAAACCCCCTCTGCTGGCTGATCCTACCAAGAGAAAGACTCGCCCTTCCTCCAGGACAGCAGGACAATGTTTTGTACTTTGTCCTACTTTGCAAGGAGCATGTGGGGGCTGGCTTCGATCTGCTTTGCTCTTGAGCTCACAGTGCCCAGCAAGTAAACATATTTTTGAAGAAAAAATTATACCTATACTTCTTTGAAGAAAGGGAGGAAAAGTGAATAACAATACAATAAAAGGATAATACAAATTTTTCATGATTTATGATTCCTATCCATGATTCATGTCTATCATTTTCATTCTCCTGGTTTTCTGTACTTTATATAAGATTGATGCACCCTTTTCAGAGTGTACTTAGATAATTATGAGAAATGCACTCCGAGCCACCACAAGGGACAGACTAGCAAAAAACCCTTTCTACCTTCTAAAGGTCAGTCCCTCCCCACCGCTTGCTCCAGGCCACTGATGACCTGTTTTCTGTCCCTACGATTTTTGCCTTATCTTGACTGTCCCACAAGATAGTCTTCAAGCCCACATTCTTTCACTCAGCATAAAGGCATGTGTGATTCATCTGTGTAGCTGTTTGTACTCAATTTTGTGACAATTTGTTAAGCTTTTGGCCAGTTGAAAATTATTTGTTATTTCCAAGGGGGTTTTGGGAAATTATGAGTCAAGTAACCATAGATATTTGCATTCAGGTTATTAAAGTTCTTCATTTTTTTATTTCACTTGGGTATATGCCTAGAAGTGGAATGACCAACTTGTTGGATAAGGTTATGTTTAAGTTTCTAAAAAACTGCCATGTTGTTTTATAAAAAGATTGAACTGCTTTTGCGTGCCCATCAGCATGCAAAAGAACCCTTCCAGTTGCTCTGCCTCCTGCTAGCTTTGATCTTGTTCTCAGTGATAGCCAACCCTATAGTCTGTGAAACTATTACATCACGATTTTTTGTTTCTTTAATGACTATGATGTTTGTGCTATTTATTTGTCAAGTACACATTTTCTTTGGTGAATTGTGTAAATGGGTTACCCATTTCTTTATTGGGTGTGTGTTTTCTTCTTAGTGACATTGGAAATCTATATTGTGGCTAAAATTCTTTCTATCAAATACATGTTTAGCTTTTACTTTGTACAGATTCACTTGACTCATTTTGTTTCAATCTCTTCTTGTGCTAAAACAAAGTTTCACTCTGGTTTTCCTAAGAATGTGAAGCGGTTTAATAAATTTAGGTATCTGAAGGGAAATCCCCACAACCTCTCCATAACTGAAGACTAGGGCTTCCCCTGTGATTTGAAGCACTCTGTTGGTCAGCTGCTTCTGGTGAAGTCAAATAGCCCAGCTCTTTCAGGCATTGACATTGTAGGAAGTTGTGCACTTCTGATTCACCTCCCCTCAGGCTCCTCCTCCCCTTCACAGATAGATATTCTTCTCCTTTCAACTCTCTCAGCACTGGTGGCTGAAGCAACACAGTCCCATCTCTCAATTGTGGAGCTGCCCTGACCGAGCGCTCCACAGTTCATAGGGCAGAGACCAAGAGGAAGATGGGGAACTCTCTTCTCAGGGAAAACAGGTGAGTCCAGATTCCATAAGAGATAGCTGGATGTTGACTTTGACGATGCACTTCTTTGGAGGTGTGGGTGGGAATTGGGTACAAATTGGTCATAATGAAATGCCTACAGTGTGCCTGATAAACTCAGTTCTTCATAAAGTTGGGCTTTGGTCTCATTCCTGCCTGCAGTCACAGTGAACAGGGAGTGGAAAGCAACTGTGAGGTGAAAGAACTTTACCAAGGAAGGTCTGACAATAGACCTAGAAATGGAAATGAAATTTCATTTCACCTAATAAATGGAATGACTTTATGAAGGCCAGGAAGGGATGCTCTTCTGCACTCCTAATAGCCCACAAGGAATTCAAAGACACCACCACACTTTCAGTAATACAAAGTTCAAAATAAATACGTTTCCAGTCAATAAGAGACTTTGTCTAGCACACTCACTCAGCAACTGATGTCATAATATTTGGTGAAGAATTGGCTTGACTTGACTCTTTTGGACCTTGGTGTTCTTATTTTAAAAGAAAACAATAACACAATCCCTACCTTGGAGGATTCTAGCCCATGCGATGCTATTCTAGTTTCAGACTTGTGATAGGGTTCAATAATTAAAAGATATTTTCTTTCATCTATCCTGACCATAATATTAAAGCAGCCATTGTGAAAATTAGTATCACTCCAATCAACGGGATCACTATGGTACAAAGTAAGGTGGTCTAGGGAGAATGAGCTAACCAGAGAGCATCTTTACAGCATCATTTGACCCTAGTCTCTGTTTGTGCCCTTGTAAGCAAGGACCTTGGCAATGCTGTGTTCTGAGAATCAATGTGCCCAAGACTTCTCCTGGCTCCTCGCGGTCTTTATTTGCTTTCAACTTTAGAATTCTTGCATCAGATTATAAGTCCCTGTTTTTATGCCAAAATGTAGACTGTTTGAATGTAGAGATTTTTCTCTTACTCATTTTTAATACCTTATTTCTGGCATATAGTTGATACTCAATAAGTACTAGATAAATGATTGGCATATAAAGTAAAAAATTATTTGAGAAGAAATATAAAACAAAACAAATATGACCTGGAGAAAATAGTAATGGATGTCACTATTTTGTTTTGTTTTGAAAATTTTGGTGTGAGGGTGAAAGATTATGGCAATACATTTCAGTTGCAAAAAAAAAAAGGAATATGTAAAGTATAAACAAGAAAATAAACTGACAAATCAGCTATAAAATTTTCTTCATTTTAATATCTGTATCAGCCACCTATGACTGATGTGTACCATCTATGAAGAGCCAATGATGTCTTTGGCCCACTTTTTTCCTGAACTTTGTACTACACTTTGTTTTATTTGATAGTGAAAGTCATTCATATTTTTAAGGAACTGACTACAAAATATTTATGAAAAATGTGTTTCTAGCCAGTGTAATTTGTGCTTTATCTTTTATATTTTGTTTATTATATCTATACATAGTTGAATTAAATCTAAAAAAACTTTTGGTTTCTACATTTGCATTCATTTTTAAATTCTTTCCCTATCCCAAGGTGAAACAAATTCCAAATTTAACTTTTTGTGGTTTTATTTGTTTTATTTCATCCCATATTTGAATATGTGGTATTAGACAAAAACATGACTTTTCCAAATAGCTAGTTGGCCCAGTATCTTCATTTCCATGCTGATTTAAAATGTCTTCCTTAATGTATTCAAAAATCTTACAATTAGTTGGAAATTATTTTCATCTGCCTACCATTCAGTTATCATCTAGTCAGCACATCCCTACCATGTTTGTGAAAATCAAATTTATTATAAAGCTGAAGAAATTCCCTCCAAATAATAGGTTGACACTTATTGCCAAAAACAAATACAGCCTCTCCCACTTATTATGATTTCTCAGACAATTTGCCTCAAAGTTTTGGCTTCCATTTCCTCAATTAAAAAACAGAATGATAATATCTACCTCGGATTTACTTTGGGATTGAATGAAATATACTTAACACAAAATTTAAACACATGCAGTTAGAAGTATATGTAGCAAATATGCGTAGTTTATATATATAGATGTAGTGTGTATAGTGTTGCATATGTATTATGTCAAGTAATATTTATAGTATATATGTGGTACATATATTTACAAATAGAGTAAGTAGTTAGCATATAGTAACTACTGTATAATTGTGCATTTTTTACCATAACCCCAGCTCCCTCAAATGAAAATAGAGTAATACAGAAACTCAACCCAAGCAAATAAATGAATTTTGTTTTCTTTATTTAAACCTTTGTTCCTCTTTCTTCCCAAGTTCTGGATCTTTGTGCTTTGGGTAAAAGAAGGTGATTTACATGAGATAAGGCCAATACCTTTCTCTGTTCCTTGTGTATAGTCCCTGAAACTGCACCAAACAACTAAACACTATCATTCTCAGAATCAGCACTGGGATTCCCAGATGCATGGAAGCAAATGATTTAGGATTGGATGAATATAAAAGTTTTGGAGAACATGGGTAGATTGCTACCCAGATTGTGATAATAACAAGAAGAGCAGATAAAAAAATAGACTGTGGCTCCTACTTTAGAAGGGCATATTAACAGAGATGAGTGCATTTGTTAAGGGGATTCTAGTATACCACAATTATCGGCACCAATGGAGATGAGGAAACTTGAAAAAATGGTGGAGTGAGGTGGGGAACCTGGAAACAAAAGATTTAGTTCATTCTTGTATTGAGTTTTAGATGGCCACAGAGCATTTAACAGGTAACTGGAAACTGGGAAAGCAAAACCCCAAACAGACCTTCTATGCAAGACAATTCCATCAAAAGATTCCCCAGCCTTTGCCAGGGGAGAATGGAGACTTCAGGTCCTAGACTTCATAAGCCTAACCATAAATGTGAAGACCAAAGACAAAACACTTTGAAGCTTTGACAGGAGATGTGACATTTGACTAAACCAAACCGTAATCATGGGAAATCAGACCCTCATTACCTGTTGCCTCTGTCTTTCAAGCACCTCTGTACTCAAGCTTCATTCCGGCCATTTCATTTTATTAAGCTTCTATTTCTGAGGTGACAACCACATCCCCCATGTCACTACAATTGTTAAAAGGTTTGTGGAGAGAGTCACATGTGATAACCCCAATGCAGTGAAACCACTTTTTCATCAAACTTTTCAGGTACATGGAATCACTAAAAATGGAATGACATGGTCCAAGTATTCCAAAGGGTGGCAAAGTCAGTTGTTATGTCGCTCATGGAGTTCTCCTCAAACCTTTCCATGATTTCAGAAGGAGGTTTAGAAAGATTGTGAATTAAACAGCAACCTCTGAGCCAAGATGTGTGTCAGGAACTAAGAATTCCGAGATACCCGAAAAGAACGCTACAAAAAACAGTACAAGCTAAGGGTCATGTATTCAGAGGTGGTAACACAGGACATATATTAAATCATGCAAATGATGGAATAGGATAAGAGGGCTATGGCTATTATTGAAACAGGGAGATGTTGTAGCTTGGGGAGCCAAGGAGGCTTTGGTTAAGATACAAAAAACTAGAATTGCTGGCATGTGGTCGAGTATCATTCAGATTCCACCTAGGCCCCTTCATCCCAAACTAAACATCCAAATTGAAATGCAAGAAGATACTGCAGAAAAATTGAGTGGGTGAATTATCCAGCTTACAAACACCTATTCATATTTAATTTATTTCACACAATTCCATCAGAGAAGCAATAAAATACCCTCTTTTTATAAAATAAGAAATTGTGGCTTCATAAGTGTATGTTCAATAACTCAAAATCAACCACCTCCATTCTTCTGTTTCTTTTCAGTGAACTGGAATTCTAAACAACAGTGCATTTCAATTATTTCTTTCCAGTCTTTCTTTACCTGGTAGAAACAGAAGAGATAAGGACTTAACTTATCTCTTACTTAACTTATCACAGGACTGTGTCCTGATTGAAGGAAGCTCCCTGCCTTTCAACCTCAAAAACTCTGACGGTGCTAGGTTCTCGTGGCTGTCAGAATACAGCCACACTGGTGCCCACAGCCATCGTCACATGCAACAGCCTCTTCCATTGCCCTTTTCAAGGGAGCTCACTGAAGAGGATATTTTTCAAGGTGTTTTCCAAATATGTTTACCTGATATTACTACTACTGCAGTACTTTAAAAAGGGTTTTCATATTCAACCATATAGGTTGCCTCACATGCAAAAAGATGCTCAGAATGGTACTTTGACTTTCACCTAGAGGTCTGACTTTAGAGAGATCTTGATTCTTTTTTTTCCTACAAAAGAGATGACAAATCTTGTTTGGTTATGCCTTGGGGTTCAGGGGCTGAATGGATGGTCTCTGAAGCTAGTTAGAGTTGCTCTGTCCATGCCTACTCAATCATTTATCACATATCTATTTAAAATATGTTTGTTTAGTGGGTTCTGAGCACTGAGGCATATACTGATGATGACTAAAAATATGTTACAGTTACAGTTCCTGACCTGGTGACTTTCATGTTCTAATATAAGAGGACATAGATATGTGAGCAGATGATTATAGGATGATAAAAATAGCATAAATTTGGGGTGCAGTGGAGTCCTACAGGAATATTGCCTATGCTTTACCTGAAAGAAGTTTCTGGAACTCCCACATACTTGTACCTTCATTTTCTGGAAATAATTCTTACTTGTCCTTTATCACAAGAAGCCAAACAAATCACTAAGATTGAGAATGAGCAGTATTCCTTTACTAGGGATACAGGAGACAGTTCCTCCCATGATTAGAAGTTGATAATATCATCTTTATTTTCCACAGTATCAGTTAAAGTTGTGGGTCTCAAAAGTATTAGCATGATAAGTAAGGTGATGCTAGGTAAGCTCAGGCACCTAGAATGAATACTCTGTTGGGGAAAAAAAAAGATTTTCCACAGAAATAGCAAAGGGAAGGGAGTCACCTAACAATTGCAGAAGCCAACTTTATGATTTGTGTCACCTCTTGGGTATTTTAGATGCTGGGACTGCCACGTGGCTGAAGGGTGTGTCTGTCTTCCATGGTGAGTGAACAATTGTTTTCAGAAGTTATTTCCCTAAGTGTGGTCTCAATGTGGTATTTGCTGTAAGCAGCCTCTGAACTCCCTGCTATCTGTGGTCACAAAAGAAACCTGTTACCAACCCAGACACAATCATCAGGGAAGTGACGCTTCATGTTTAGTGGGAAACAGGAACGTTTGTCTCATGAGTGGAACATACACTTCTTGGGGAAGCAATAATGAAACTGGTTGCCAATGCAGAGAAAGACCTTCAATCAAACTTCCAAAACCTTAAGGCTCTGCAAGCAGTAGCATACTTTTCTGCCCCTGGCACAGAGAACTAATAGCCATGGTGATCCTGTAATTCATAACCCAAAGTGGGAGAACTTTGAGCACGAAAGGTATCATAAAATAGTGAAGGGCCACTAAGTACTTGAGAAAGACATTAGCCAAGTTATCTGAGCAAACCAAATACATATTCATTCTCCCCATAGCATATGCTGTCCTGTGTTCTGAGATGATAACAGGCTCTTATATTGTGTTTTCCCAGGGTGGTCAATTACACAGGAAGTTACTTCTGATCTCATATGGGAACTGCTTATTTGTGTGTTTGTTTCATTTGGAGATGTTAGATTGGGACTGGAAATAACTATAGCTCCTTAATTCACTTGCTATAAAGGAAACTGATATTTTCTCAGGAAGAATCTCCAAAGAAGTTACTTAAAACATCACCATAGTTCCCTCTATATAAATCAATTAACTAGCAGAGTAACAAAAGGCAGAAGGAGCCTGGAAATGGGGGGGAGGGGAGAGAAGGAGGGAGGAACAAAGGAGGAAGAGGAAGAAGGGGGAAAAGGAGGAGGAAGGAGAGGAGGAAGGGGAGAAGGAGGTAAGGGGAGGAGGGAGGAGGAGGAGGAGAAGAGGTGGAGAGAGGAGATTTCCACTTGATCTCATCTTTCATTGTGCCTTTTTCTATTCTGTTATCTTTCTGTGGTAAAGGAAGAACTATAAAAGATCTCCAACTTTAACAATTTAGAATCATAAAGATTGATGAACTTCCTTTGAGAGTTTCTAGAGATTGAAATACTGAATTCGCTTTATTTTTCTTTTACAGGAAAAAATTACATATATTTAAAGCAAAGCAAAACTCCCATAAGGAAAGTAAGTCACTGTCTCCACATCATTTTCACTTTTGATGTACATTCCCAAACTGCTCGTTCACTGTGCTTCCAAAGTCCCTTGTACATAGAGTAGACTGCTATAACATTTTGCTGCATTTGTCCAGCTGCCTGTATCATTTTTCCCTACTCAGCAGTGAGTTCCTTCAGCTCCATATCCTCAGTTAGTCCCTGAGGTGTGGAGATTGAAAGACTTAACTGCAGACAATAAATGCAAAAGGTAGAGGCAGAAGGAACTGGAAAGGAACTTCAGAAACCAGTGTGGGAACAGAGAAACAGAGGAGCAGGATCTGGACTGATGCAAAAGGTACTAAAGGGCTTTAAACAGGGGCCGCTTTGCAAGATACGTCACCCAGCTTGCTTCAGAGAATGAACTGCAGCCTGGAGAGGCAAGCACAGATGCTGAGAGATCACTTGGGAAGCTGATTCAGCGGTCTCTGGTGGCAGAACAGTGCTGAAGTTAAGGAGAGAGAATTCTCCTTTTTCAAGAATTAAGGTGGAAGAGAGAGAACAAGAAGGTGTAGAACTGAAGATAGGCCACTGCGTTTCTAAAGAAGAAAATAGAGTTTTGCGGTTGCCTCCTTTGGTTCAGAGAAGAGCCTGGTTCATTCATTCTGAATCTTAAAACTAGCTGTTAGACATGTAAATAAAAAGACAAACTTTCCACCCCTAAATATTTCACCCTGGGGTGCCATGAAGGGTGGTTTCACAAGGCTTCCATCCAAAAGCTCATGTATGCTTGTTCAGCTGGTGCATTTGCAAGAG
The DNA here is from genome assembly GCA_004024945.1 of Uropsilus gracilis. Lineage (NCBI taxonomy): Eukaryota > Metazoa > Chordata > Mammalia > Eulipotyphla > Talpidae > Uropsilus > Uropsilus gracilis. The sequence continues at coordinate 23,911 of PVHY01013291.1, forward strand.
GATAGCAAGTGTCTACATTTGCTTCTTGATTGAGGGACCAGAGGCTATTAGTTTTAAATAAGTTGAAATAAGTTGAAAATTTGTCCTATTTCTGTTTGTTTATGCCTGCAAGTTCAGGAACAGGAATGATCAGGTTAAGAGCTTCCTCCTCTATAAAGCATTCCTGAAGCATCAGAGACCCTATGTTGCTGAGTCATCAGCAGCACAAGGGAGAGTCCTCTACCTCCAATGCTACCCTGTCAGCCACACAAGGACAGAGACCATTTTGGAACCTTCTGTGTCTCCCTAGTTCCTGGTGCATAGAGGAAAAGCAATGAATTTTGTGTAAGGTGGGAGGAAAGGGAGATAGGGAGGAAGAAAAAGGCGCAGGTGTTGTTTCCTATGCAAAGATCCACCGCTCCATTCTACACTCAGCCCACCCAACCTGAGTGCAGTTGTGGCTTTTTACTGACCCATCCCTCCTCAGTGATGAGCTGGAGGTCAAAATAGCTGCTCTTGCTGCTTCTTGGCACCTGGGTTGCTCTTCCCCAGTTCCCTTTCCTCAACTCTCCGTCTGAGAAAAAATTCATTGACTGTATTTTCTTTCTCCAGATGAAGAAATGTCATCTGTTCCCACTCAGGTAATATGACCTTTTCTGAGCTTTTTGGTAAAAATACAAACACCCCAGATGGTAGAAGTTGGCTTCCAGGATCCCTTCTGACATGAATATGAATGAAAGAAAGTCTCTCTGTATGTGGTCTAGCTGCATTTTATGTACTTTAACTGATAATATTGTTTTACCATTACAGTATATGTTCAGTTGTGTGTCATTGGGAATCAGTGTGTATATATACTAAGACCTAAGAAGCCCATGTTTATGAGCCCTGGCACTGCATGAAGGACCTGGTGGCAAAAATAGCAGCCACTTCTGCTTTGCAGCATATTGAAAGGAACTGATTATCATCGAACCATTTATATAGGCAGTGGCCTGAGTGCTTTACATATATCATCTCATGTAACCACTACAACAATCTTATAAGATTACTATAATTTCTCCCATTTTACAGGGACATTTTGGAAATGGGATGCTCTGCTTAATGTTGGGAAGGATCCCCCCCCGACCCCGCTCCCCTATGGCTGTGTGTACCACAAAGAGTTTCACTTCTCTATCCAGGCTGTTTTCACAAACTATCTACATGATTATCCTCTGAGGTCACAGGAAAGCATCTCCCATCATGCCATTCATTTAATATCTCAGGCAGTGCACCCCAGCCAATAGCTGACAAGATGTCAGGGCATGACTCAAGACCAAATCCCATATTCTTTCCCCTGTTCTTTGCTGCTTTGCTTCTCATCTTCCAGGATTCCATTGAATGAGATTTTTCTCTTCAATTGTTTCTCTTTTTAGTACTGCAAATTCCTCTAAATATGTAGTTAAATATAGTAACCAATTACTTCAAGATGTCATTAGATTGACCTTGGGTATGAGAATAGGCTGTTCTCAGGACCCTGAGATTTTGGAAATTATGTGGAGAGTCCAGGGCTGTCTCGCAGAGCACAAGGCAGAAAAGACATAAGGTAGGGTAACAACTGGACAGTATCAGCAGCTCATGGCCTAATCAGATGGGTGGCCATTTCACAATAATGGCCAAGAACTAGAGGGGAGATGATTGTGAAAGACTTGGCCCACGTTGCAATCTGTGTTGAGACTTAAGCTGGAGGGAGTGGCTAGCAGCTGTCTTAATGGTGGCTCTCCTTTGCTCATCAGAACCACACTGACCAGAGCTCCACGGAGGATCTGTGCTACACTGTCATCCATCATAGCATCCCCAGAAGGAGGTCCTCGAGGAACTCTGCTGAGGAGTTCTATGAGAACGTCTCCCCCCGGGCTGAGAAGCCCAGACGCTCTTCAGAAGGCACCGAGACTGAATATTCTCTTCTCCGTGTGGCTTGCAACCCCAGGCACATGCCTTCCCCAGAAGAGGAATACGAACTTCTAATGCCAGATACAATCTCCTTTCACTCCCAACAGCAGCCACGTGTGCGCATGCCCTCTTCCGAGACTCAGTTCTCCCATTTATAATGAAGTGTTTGGACTAACACTTGTTTAACCCCAGAAAATACAAGTTGGGAACAGGGGGCTGCAGTGGAAGCAAGGGGAAAACACACCACCTTTCCAGCTGCCCCCCACCCCCACAACAGCCCTTTCTGAGACACCTCTGCAGGTGGTGGTTGAATACCCACAGGGCATCTTGGATCCTGCTCAGTATCCAACAACCAAGAACCTACCATTCTTTGAGAAAGGAGTGACCATCTTTGGTTGTGAGTAGTTTTGGGAATGGGCTGCTCTGCTAAGTGATATGATGGGCCCCCTGCTTCCCTATGGCTGTGTACACCACAAGGCATCCTCCTCCTTTGTTTGGGCTCTTCTTGTAAAACATCTGTGTGACTGTCCTCTGAGAACACATGGAACGTTCATGCATCATACTGAGTGTAGCCTGGGGTGTCCACTTGTACCACGTGTTCTGAGTCTAAGTCCTGACTCGTGGTCTTCTCAGAGAGTCCTTTGCAGTGTCCTTGACTAATTCCCCCTTGGACATGTTTGGGTTAAGTCCAGAAGTTCCAGATCAGGTTTTCATATAATTTTGTATATGATTTTAACCAATTGAAAAAAAAAAACACTTTGTATTGCTCCCCAGAAATTTTAATAAGAGAAGAACATAACATCCACAAGTGGTAGCGTAGACAGACCTTTGAAGGTCTTCTAACTCTACTATTCTTTTTTGGCTCAGAAAAGATAGTGAGTCTGGAGTAAGATTTAAATTCATGACTGAACTTATCCAGAGGCTGCTGTTCTGGCTTCCAGTTCAGTGTTCTTCCAAGATTCTACAGGAAAGACCTATACTATGTGATAAATGTATTAGTGTCATAAATAAAAATTCCACCTAGAAAAACAACCTACTCATAGACGCCTCTAATGAACTCTTCTCTGTATGGTCTGATGATGTATTTTCTGTTATGTTTTCTTCAATTTTCGTAGAAAATATAACTCAACCCTAAATCAGGGGGTCAGAATTCTATGACATTCAGATCAACCCTAACCTACTGTTTTAATAAATAAAATGTTACGGGAACACAGACTAGCTCACTTGTTTATGTATAATCTACAGTGGCTTAACCACAGGAGAACTGAGTGTTTTTATGCAGACGTAGGTCCTGCAAAGGCAAAAGTTATTATTTTGGTAACTTAATGCAGTGTCACCCAGCAACATCACATGCTGATGATTCCTGTTTTTACTATTGGTTAACTTTTTTAATTTAAATTTTATTGATTTACCCTTTGTTTGCATAGCTATATAATGTTGGTATTTCTGCTTCGTACCTGCATGTGTGCACATCTTGCTCACCTACCACTGAAGTTTCTGCACCACCACACTGTTTCTTCACAGGTCCTCTAACCTTTCCCCCATCTCTCTGATAGCCACATATTTTTCACAAAATATGAGTTAAAAATATTATTTGGCCTTTTTTCAGAAAGATAAATTGACAGATTCTTGCACTGAACAGTCATTCTTAGGGCTAGACAGAAATATATCCGATTATTACCCATAAGAGCTATTATTAATAAATGATGTGGAAATACTAAACCACACATTAGATAAGTGGGACTAAAAACAATTACCAGATTAAGCTATTTTTGTATTCATATCTGTGCTCTCAATTTCTTTTTATTTAACCCATAACCACTGTCTTTATTTGAAGAATACTAAAATAGTAAGAGCTTTATTGAGACAAGCCATAGGTGCATTGTGTCTAATTACTGTTTTGTCCCCTAAACTAACCAAAGTTAAATAAGTTCGCTATTTAAAATGTGTAAAGCACCCACTGAGGATAAACCCAGAGATCTGAGATTTGCTGTGTCAACACAGGTTTACTAAGGCTCCAACTATCAACTGATGGTCTTCAGATAAAGAGTCAATCTCATCCTGAAAACTTGTCCTTCACCATCTCCCTATTTTTAGCAAAATTCTTTCATGAGGAAGTTTAACTTTGATGTTTGATGAAGATTCCTTCAAGTTCAGAAGGAGGAATGTGTGGAAGCAGGACTTGCTGTAGGAGGGGTAACTTGGACTTAGAAACCTTCAGCAAACTCTGTGGTTATCAAGATAATCAGTGGTTCAAATCCTGGTTCTATCTTTTCCTCAATCTGTGACCTCCAGCATGTAAGTTGGAGGCTTAGGTTTTTTTGTACCCATTCAAGGGAGGATTATATCTAATGTATAATCTATCACAGATGTTGAGTAAATGATATCAAAAGAGCAAAGGGAAACAAAATGCTGTATGATTAATGGAGAGAAACAATTACTGAAATGACAGATGAGTTAGGGTCAACCGGCAGGCTTTAGCAATGCAGAAATACCTAGTTTTTATGCTCAAGTTGTTTACTTGGAAATTGATCTGCTGTGGACATTGATTTAAATGTACAACATGGTATATTTATTTGGATCTTATCCTGTGGATATACTACCTGCCCCAAATAGCATATGTCTTTTCTCAGGAGTACATTAAATAAACATTCTTAACCAAGAATGTTGCTTTTAAAATGAAATTTAAATGGACAATGAAAGGGAGTTTTTTAATAGTAAGAGAGGCTTTTTGGAGGATTTTGAAGTACTTACTATTTCTGTATCTAATGCTGACCAGTTTTCCAGGTTATACTTCAGGATTACTGACGAAAGTCATGTACGTACGTCACAGAAATGCACATTATTTTCCCCTACCACAAACACACACAAACACAGATATACACACACAAGCATACACAGTCGTTATGTATACACAATTTCAAGGAGTTGCAGGTGCAACCTTTCAGTTAGAGAATTACTATTCCTCATAAAGAAACTGAGATGGAGCATAAAATTGCTCCCTCAAGTCACAAATACGATCAGAAAACTCCCCTCCCTGATGCTGGTCTTAAACCTGTCCATAGCCAGCGTTCACAGAGGCACATTCTACTCAGCCACGGCAGGCTCTGTGGTTTCCGTTTAACGTTCATGCTAGCATCTATAAATAATCTCTTTGTCCGTAAATAAATTCTTATTTAAAACAGAGAAATACCAAAAAAGGGCAAACATAGGTCAGGAAAATCTACAGTTAACAACAAATTTAAATGTTATCTTTTTAGAACGTAGAGCGGTAAGTGCTTCAAATATGCTTGGCTTGGCATTGATAGGACAGGTGTGGTGAGTCTTGGGACTCCATGGGAGCCTTCAGAGAAAAGGAGATTCTGTTTGCATTCATCTCACCATTCTTTTACGAGCCAGTTTCCTGCCTCCAGAAAGCTATTGGAAAGCCTGAGCATGCGTTGGTTATGCCAACTGTGCAATGGACCAGTGGAAGTCCCCCCTTTCCTAGAGAGGGTGCTTGGGAAAGGAGGGTGTCAGTATCACCCCCACAGAGTTTCTACAATCTAATGATACACCTCTCAACTCAGCACACCCGCCCCCGCCCCACTTGTACTCCTGTGGATTCCCATGAATCTGCCCAGCATGATCACAGGGTGCCCGCCAGGGATGGAGGCCATGGATAGTGTATGTCAGTCCAGTGGGTTGAGCAGTGCTCCCCAGAAAAGTGGGAAGCAGGCTTCCTTCCCCTACTTAGACCTTGGCTTCCTGAATTCAAGATGAGCTGGCTGCTTTCCGATGCTGAGAGTACATGATCTCTAAGAGGAAAAGAAACAAGTGGACACAGCCGCTAGCAAGTCAGCAAATGTGAATTAGCTTATTATAAAATGGTGAAACAAAAAATAATCGTGAAACAGTAACAGGAGCAGAGAAGGAAAACTTAGATTTTTTTCCCAGTTCTCTCAGCACTGATCAGATGCTTAATGTCTGCGTCTGGAGTCCGCATCTAAGGGGAAGGAGAGAATGGGCAACTCATCCTACGAAGAAACCTGTAAAGGAAGGGAAAGTTGTTCATTCAAATCTTCCCACTGCCTCCTCTGGGTTCAGCTTGAGCCCCATTTTCTAGGCAAAGCTTCTTCATTACACTATACAGACCACTATTTTTCTTACCCCCACAACCCTACAGTTCGGCTTTATCCACCGGTTATTTTTTTTCTTGGGTATTTTTTTCCTGTTCCATCTGTCCAAATGCCTGCTCATTCCAACTCCTGATACATTGATTCCCTGTCCTGTTTCTTATTATTGTGCTCTTTACTAGCATCTCCTACATCCTCCTGCAAGCATATCATTATGAATATGAAACCAGAGGCAAGGAAGAATTGAGCCCGCTTATAGGTGGGGGTTGGGCAAAAAAAGAGGAGTTTTTTTTCTCAAACCATTATTTCACAATAAGTTGAATCCTTACTATTCAGCACCATGTGAAGTATGACAACCAGTTCACCCCCACAGCAGAGAGGCAAAGACAGTCTTTAGTTTTTGTTTCCAGTTCAGCTACCCATGGTCAATTTAACCTAAAATATTACACATAAGATATTCTGAAGGAAGCCACATTTTAATGCAACATTTTGCTGATGTTGCTCATTTATTATTTATATTATTGTAAACTGTACCTAACTTATACATTCAGCTTTAGCACAGGTAGGAGTATATGTACAGGGGAAATGCCTACCTAGAATCCAGCACTGTCTGTGGTTTCAGGTAGCCACTGGGGTTCTTGGAGCACATCCACATGGATTGTAGGGGACCACTTCTTATGCAAATGATTTTTTCCCCAAAATCTCAAAATTCTTTGATCACAAAATTCAGTTCCTTCAGCCTCACTTGCGTAGAAGGTCAAACCCAGAGAAAAGTCTCTCTGCGACTTGGAAAGGTCAAAAACCAAGAGGGTACTTGCACGTTGGTGTTTTATGAGTGAAGAGGTGTTTTCTGAATGAAAAGATCAAAACTAAAACTGTCCCATCTCCAGAAAGTGACTGTCCCCTCTGTTCAGCCCCAAACCCTTCAGAAAGCTGGTCCTGTCAGGGAGAGCCCCAGAGGAAGTAGAAGGGAGAAAGCTTCTCCTTACTCTCACTGAAATACAGAAGAAGATCGTCCACCCCAGCACACCCACTCCAGTTCAATCTTACTCACTCGAAAAGGGAATCAGCTCTGAGGAAAATGAAAAAAATCATTTCCAACACCATTTACAACCAGAAAATACCAGCCCAAATCATGACCCTGGAGAACCCAGATACAGGAAGCAAATACAAATAAAGTCATGTGGATGCAAAAATAATTTATTGTTGATATTTTTAAATTTTTCTCTACAAAAGTCTGCATTCTTCTCTATAAAGTAAAAACGCCATGGCTTACATTTTAGTAGTAAAACATACAGAGGAAGAAAGGAATTTTAGCTGCTTTACTAGTTTGAGGAACCATTTGTAAAAACATAAAATTAGATGCAACTTAAAATATAAATGTATCTTCTAGTTAAGTAAGAAAGGAAGTTCACATTATGCAGAGCCCTGGGGCATAAAGAACGCCATTCCAAGCCAGTCGAGACACAGTCTTGGACACATTCCCACAGGTGACTGCCCTCATGTGTGTCCTTCCATTCAGAGCCAATTTAACTAAGGCATCAGGCTGTGGTTCTCACCATATGACCACAAAATTCTCTCTCCTGGATAATTTCCAGCAAAACAAATTTCCAACAAAACACTCTGTACCCTCGCAACAGGCAATTCAATGCCTGCAGATAACCAATGTAGTCACTAACATTTTACCCATTGCCCAAAAGAATGGGCATTATGTTTCTAAAAGTTTATTTCAAACAGAGTAGTCCTTATTCGTTCACAGTCATCATCAATAAGACATGAGATCGATGCCCACAGGATCTGAAAGGGGGGATAGTAACCCTGTACAATCCCAACGCAGTGGGCAACAGCCACAGCCGGTAAACAGTCTTGAAAATCCAATGGGAGTTTATGAAAATATAAATGGGGAAACCATCCAAAATGATCAAAGTGTGTCCAGAGCTCACAGGCAACCAAGTTTCCAAATGAGCCATTCAAGAGAACAGGCCACAGTAAAGAGATGCAAAACTGATTAAGAAACATATCTTATTTCTGTAGCTGTATCTAGCACTGTTAATATTGCAATGACATGTGCAAAGACACAGTCAGTTACAAGTCATGAAAGCGAACATGAGACAATGCTTCTCAGATCTTGTAACATGCTATCTTTGTTCTCACAGCCTTGCTTAGAGGTAGATCAAAAATAGTGGTTTGAGGAAGCGAAGTGTACAGGAAGAGAGATTTCAGTGTATAGTTGGCTCCATTCTTCCTCACCTGGCTGCCTAACTCTTCCTGTTCTCTCTCTCTCTCTCTCATAGCACTGACTAACAGACTTCTATGTTGAAAAGAAAGTGTCCTCACATGGGTGGGGACAGCCAGCCTGTCTAGAACAGCAGTGACCTCCTGTCTGCCCGCCCTCCTGGTGACCCTGCCCCATGTGGCTTCATGCCTTTGCCAAGACTAAATTCAGCTGTGTCTGTGCTCACTAGCTGATGCTCTTGCTGGATGCAGGTAACTACAGAATCAAGAGGAAAAGGACAGTCTACCCTTGCCATCACTGCTGAGTCCTTCTTCATTGAATTCACTGAACTTTTCTATAAAAAGGATGGAATCCTCCTCCCCAAAACACAGCAGAGTTGTTTTCAGACACCCACCGACAGTCAACATTTCATTCTGAAAAGAAAACACAAACAAAAGTCAATAAATTTTGTTGTGTGGTCATGATTAAATATTTGTTTTATTTATTTCATTAGGTTCTAACATAAATTCCAAATTCTACTTAAAATTTAATTGATTGTAAATTCCTAACAGAGAATGCTCCAGTTCACACACACATACAACTCAGAGTAGTTATGAAAGGAACGTAGTATGTGTTGTTTGTTTATGAGCTTTGATGTAATTCATTATAATCAGCATTTAATGCTGCCTTTCAGATGCAGAAGACATTTCAGCATTCAGTTCTATTTTATAATCTAAACATAAAAATGTTAGTACCCACTCCAAGGGTCCCCAGGAGCCCCCAAATGTTAAAGGGTGCACATTCTACCAAGGTCCAGTCATCCACCATACAAAGACAAAGGAAACATAATCTTAGTGTAAAAGATTTTTTATAAAATGAGTGTGCTTAGGGAAAGAACAAAGCATACTCCCCATGAAAGTCCAAAAATTACCCATCACCCGCCTGGCAAATGCCCAGCCAAAAACTAGACTATGGAGGCCTGAAAATTTGCCATAAGACTACAGCACCTGCTGAGGAGGGACAACAGAAAAGACTTGGACAGGTTCTGGAGAACTAAGACAGGAAGAGAAGGAGAAAATGGCAAATGTACTTTATTTGCCAAAGTACAAATAAAGGTAATGACTGCCGATGTCTCTATCAGAGACAACCTCCCCATATGCTTCTCACCCATGTGTCTCTTCCAAGTATTTCTTCCAACTATCTCTACATTGATCTCCTTCCTGTGTCTCATCAAAATCCCATGGTGCATTTAAAGCTAGAAAAGCAAGAGATTCCCAAGCCTACACGTGCTTTGTTGTAAGACAAGCATGGCTGCTAATTCCACCCCGAGTCGCAGTTAGGCCCTATTCAGGAAGTCAGTTCATGGCATGCTGGGAGTTTTAGTCCAACACATGAATGTACTTGGGGGGCAGGGAAATGGCTTCTCTCCTTCACTGTGGTGCATCTGTAATCAAAACACTTATACATTTTTGCATTTTTGAAATACGATGCATATAATGTGGGAAGTTTTAAGGAGCTGGCCTGACTGAGGGGGCAAGGGCCCAGGCACACTACCCAGAGTCTCTGTGCTCCACAGAGCAAGCTCTGCCTCTGAGCCTGTCAGACTGGAGAATTCATTCTTGGTGGAAAGCTGTCTTCTTCATTTTAAAATGTTTAAATGATCCCCTGACCTCTCTCCACAGAGGCTAGTTCCACACACACTCCTAGTTGTGCCAACTGCAAACATTTCCAGATATTGTCTCCCAGGGGGTTCAAAATTACCCCTAGTTGAGAACTGTGCTCTTTGGCTGAACTCTCCAAGCTTCCTGGAAAGTCTGCAAACAGCAGAAATGGTTTCCTTGATATCCAGGCCTTGCTTTCAAGGACAGAACACACACTGGTGTCTCTGGCAGCTCATCCATTTACCCCAAAAATGTGTAAACAAGACTCACTCTTCTCACCACTTGCAGTTTTTCCTCTTATTTTTCACATAAATCCAATGTTGCCTTAATCCATCTTCTGATACCTTCAATGGGACTGACCAATGTTTAAAATTTATGTTTAATTGTTTAAAAGTACTGACCAGTGTTTAAAATTACTCACGTTTTTGCTTTACATCCCTAACATGGAATGTCTTTCCTTGTCTCAGGGTCCCAACCAATTAGAAGTTGGGAAGGGCATGATTCACAAAAATATTCCATTAGCCTTGAGAGTGTTCCGTTAATCAAAATAAATCAAATGAAGACAAATAGTACAATCTAAAAAAACCAAACTCATGAAGAAGTGATCAAATTTGTGGTTGCCAAAAGTAAGGAACTTGGGGGATACAAATGAAGGGGGTCAAAATGCACACACTTCCAGTGATAAGATAAATACTAAAGATGCAGTATAGAGTGAGTGGCACGACCACTGCTTAATATACTGTATGGCATGTTAAAAAATTGATGAGAGTAAATCTTAAAAATAGCCATCACAAGGAAAGTAAATTTAAAAATAGAAAAGATATATAGATACAGATATAGATGGTGATAGATGCTATTAACTTTATTGTGGGAATTATTTTTGTAATATATGCAATTCAAATAGTTATGCTGTACATCTTAGTGCTGCATGTAAATTTTATCTTTGTAAAAGCAGAAGAAAATAAAAAACTTTAAATTCCCTCAAAATAATAATATTAAGAAAAGTTTTCTATCTTTAAAAGGTATCAAAATATGTCTTCAGCTAAATCAAACAGGCATAGTAGCTCCAAATTAGAAAATGAGAAAAACATACAATATACCTTAGGAATCCAAATTATAATCTAATTTATGGTTCTCAGTCTCCACAGACAGACAGACAATGACAGAACAAGAGACAATCTGACTCTACGTACATACACACAGATCCCAAAGGAATGGCAGGCTAGCTTCAGAGAATACTTAAAATCCTTGAAATTATAAAATTCTGTGTAGGAGAAGAACTATGTACACTTATTTCTGGGTAGAAGATATAGGGCTATTTTCAAATTCTCTGCTGAGCAGATGAACCCAACAATTGTAAGATTTTCTGTTCTCTGAAGAATTAGAACACTATGTTTGTGGGGACTGGGTCACTCAGTTCATCACAGAGAATGAAGGTTACCCACCAAGCCCATGTGAACATGGGAAACTGGCCTTACCCCCACTGGGTTTCATTGGGTTTCTCCTGGAGGCCTCTGTCTGCCCTTCCACTTCCAACTACTCCCAATCTCTGAAACAGAGGAATCTCAACAAAAAGTGGAGTCTCCAGGTTCCTTTCCCCACCTAATGAGGGGCAGGGTCAAGCATTCAGGGGAAGATTCAGAAGACTTGGAGAGACTAGTGGGGCAGAGAGATGGGTGAAGGAGGGCAAGCTTGCTTCTCAACTTTGAACTTGCACCAGGGACTTAGGGGATTTGTAAGAGAGACAAAGAGTAGAGACATGTAGAGACACTCAGAAGAGATGTGGTTGAGAGCCACATAGGAACTCTATCTTGACTTGTACTTTGAATTTCCTCCTTTTGGTCCAGACTTGCCTGGCCCCCTTTACCCCTTTTTTCTGGCCCCCCATTAGAAAGGGCCTTAGACCCATAGCAAGTTTTGGGGCTTCAGTGGCCCCCACTCTGGCCAGTTCTAGCTGGGCATTTACCCACGAGGGGATGGGTAACTTTGGGTGTTTCATTAGGAAACAATATCCTTTCTCTTCTTCCCTCTGGATGCACACTCATTCTATTAAAGCTCTTACACAAAGAACTTGTCCTTATGCATTGGGAGGCAAAATCCCTTTGGAGTGTGCAGGTCTGGGGTCCTTCAATGCCCCTCAGTCTACCATTAACGTTTGGTGCTTGCCCCAACCTTGTACCTCCCTGCCTATCTTCCTTGGATCGCTCGTCTTCCTCCCTCATTTCCTTACTCTTCCATTTGGTTAGCACTTGCATTCCTGATAATATCAGAGGTCTCAGTCTTACACACTCATGCTCTAGAAAGTAGGACTCGGGCCACAGAAAGCTACCACAGAAGAAACGTCTGAGACAGGTGCACTCTCCTATGGAGCAGAAGCTTTGTTTTTCTCACAGCTGCGCCCCTGGGTGACCCCAGCTGTGTCAGCCCTGGGAAATGCCTCCTACACTGGTTGAACTCAAAGTCTTAGATCTCTTCCTTGGGCCTCACAAGCAGCCTGCTGCTCTTTTCAGCCTTCCTACCCTCTTAATGCCCATATACTTTTCTCACCCCCTGCCACCCCCTCACCCCACATGGAAAGAGCTGGTAACCACCACTACAGAGGGGTTCAGAAGCTGGAGACCAGTACACCACAGAAGCCGCACTCTACACGAGAGTGCAGGCCCACCTCCCTTCTCTCACCAGCTCACACGGGAGAGTCTTGTAGTTCTTTCATTTTAAAATTCCCATAAAGAGATCATAACCTCTTCATACCACACGTGTGTGCTGTCTCTCCAGCCCATCAACCTGGTTTATTTATTCAGAAGCTCTGTAAGAAAACTTGTCATTGATGACTCATTCCCACTGGGTCTTCTAAATGTCATTCTTTCTGTTCATTTGGGGGAAAGAAAACTTTATATAATTTATATATATAATTCTCTGCCATCTTAAGGGGACATCAGTCTACTTTCACTTCCTGTTCCTGGAGGACTGAGGATCCTTCCAGTCAGGCCTCCTCTGAGCCTGTGGAGAGTCACGTGTGCTCTGCTATCTCCATTCACTCCGCAGATGCTAGGTGGCCGACACTGTGCTAACCACAGCTCCTAGTATGCATATGTCACTCATTCAACTAGTTCTATTTACTCACATGCAGAAAGTGTCTCTGATGGACGGTGCATGACAAAGTAATATATCCAAGACTATGGGTATTCTGGGCTAACCAGACCCAGGGCATCTTCAAGTGAGGAAGTAAAAGTGAGACAGGAGGAGATCTGGGAAGTGAAGGCTGAGACCTCAGGGCAAATACGATGGGAGGGTGTTTCAAAGCTTGAGGTTATTTCATCTCCCCACCTTCCAATTTGCCAGGTTTTATACAGAGCATTAGGAGACTCTGAAAAGTCAGGAGTCTAATAGGCTTATTTAATGTAAGGATATTAAATGTCTCAATGTCCTTGCTCTGGTCTCCATTTGAAAGTACCTAGTAAATTCACTATCATTTTCTCAAGATACCGACTAATTTGCCTTCTTATGCTCCTCTATTATTTCCTTAAGAAGCCTAGTGCCTTGGACAAGACGTCAGTTCACCATGGTGAGATAATCTTTTGACAATTTTGCTGCGTCATGTATTTCACATCCTTCAACATTTGCTTGTCTTGTGCAGCCACAGAGTTTACAGGAAGGTTACTAAAGACACAAGGCTGAGCATGTAGGTGAATTACAGTCAGGAAACAACCATCCCTATAGTTACAGTTTAGTGATTTCTTTCCACGCTTTTCCCTGTCTGTTCCTGGAAGGGAGGGCTGTGTGACCACCACAGAACATGGACTTCACCTGCACTGAAACCAAAGGAAATGACTGCCCGCAGCCTAGTTCTTCTGTTACCCCCACACCTTGGCCTTTTCGCTCAACTCCACTCACCCGTGGGCACGAGGGTCACGGGGTCGAGTCCCAGTGCCTTGCAACCAGGCACGCTCTTGTCATGGAAGTTCTGCCGCAGGACATTGAGCACCACCTCCTCACTCATCACATACTCCATGAACAGGGCGTCTCCCGCTGGAACCCCGAACAGCAGCTGGTAGGAGATCGTGTCATTTGCAGCACTGAAAGGCAACACCAGCAGAGAAAAGAAGACAGAGAGAAGAGCAGTGCCACTCAGAGAATGGACTTGAGCGTGAACATGTTTTCCTTCCCCTTGCTCTCTCTGCACAAGACCACAGGCTACTGGCCTGAAAGAACACTCTTTCACAGGTTCTCAAGCAAAGGTGAGGCAGACCTAAGCACCTCCTTCCACCAGGAACCCCTGCCCCAGAAGTCCCTCCAGAAGCTGTGGTTGAGAGGGGCCTGACCCTGCCACCAAAGGGTGGGCTCCAGGCTCCTTCGTCTCCCAGAGGAGGCCAAGGTTCCACTCTAGCCATTCCTTCACAAGGGCAGGCGGGCCGCCCCTTTCTCCTCACCTAATCCCTTTCCCATGTTCTCACATAACCTCTCCCTGCCCCCATTAGAGCCTTTGCTTGAACTAGGGCATAAATTAACCTATAAAATGTTCAAGGCAGTATCAAAAAGCTGGCTGGCAAGTCAGGTGCTGATATTCTGAGCTCCCACTGACCGTCCTGTGCGGGCAGCAAATCCTATCTTCTCTTCTTGTCCCCAAAGTGAAAATTTTTTCTGTCCCATTTCCACTTCCCAAAGCTCCCAACTTGGCAACTCTCTGTAAGGGACCTAAGAAAAAGAGAGTTTCATCTTGCTAGAACATACCCCCTCCCCCCATTTCCAAAATAAAAATAATCACAGGGTGATCTCTGCTAATTAGTAGCTTAAACAACTTCTTAAATGCTACCTCCACCTTTTGGTTTTCACTTATCCTTTGGACAAGAAGGCCCAGATTAAGAATTAGCAATACAGTAATTAAGACAAGGCCACATCTGAGACTCATCCCAGGTCAAGTTTTATAGAGGCGTCAACTGAAGGATGTGTAAAGCGCGCCCTCTTGTGGCCAGAGGTTACGCAGCCCACACTCTAACATTAAAATAGGTGACAACTGACTATAAACTCAGGTTAGAAGTGTGCCAAATATTGTGCCTCAAATGAATAATATACATGGGGGTTGGAGATTCATGGTTTCAAGAATGCCACTAAAAACTGAAAAATTCACTTTTAAATTCTAAACATCTATTCTAATGACTGTGGCTAGTGGTCAACAACATGAAACACAGTCACCCTGCACCCCCAAAGGTAAGACGGGAAGTGCTGACTGAACAGGTCAGAGGCTGACTTGCAAAAGACCTTGCCTGGAGCCGGTTATATGGGGCTGGATTCCTGGGAAGTCCTTCAAGCTCTGAGCAGTTTTCCTTTCTCAACACTGTCTTTGAATTACAAGTTGTAACAAATACTCAGACGAAAGGGTGCTACATCTATTGACATCTTTATGCTAGTAACTACTGCTTAAAATGAGAGAAGTCAAAGATGTCACTATATGTAATCAAGCATGTGAGGGCCAATAAAAGAAGAACAGTGCCATGTGTCTTCAGAATTGAGGTCCATCCTGCCCCATTGTGCTTTCACCTGCTTTAGAAATTTCCCTGTCCAGAGGGACTAATCTGTTTGGGAAATTCAAGGTTCAAGAGCGGGGACCTCCATACAATTCTGTCTTTGATGGTCACTTCCCAGGGAGATCTTAAGAAGAATGTATAATATGATAAGAGGATGACCATATGCCTCTGACTGTTGTAATGACACAAAAGTACAATAAATTGACTCCTCCACATGTGTCTAGAGATATACACAAAAAATACAAGATGAAAATGAAATTGAAAAAATGTGTCTATGTGTGCTGAACACATAGAGTGTACAAAGTATAATGGTAAGCACACACAGAGAGGATATCACCCCATACTGGCTGTGCATTTTCTAAATCGAGCAGAAGTCACTGTGTAGAGGTGATTAGCTAATACAGTGTCAAGCTAATGGGAAGGTAGAGGGAAAAGGGAGATCTTCCCTTAGCATGTGGCTATATATTTTTAGTATCACTTGATCACTTGTGTTCCCCAAGAGCAAAACAATACATGGGTCTTATTTGATTTCCATCACTGTCTGAGATCATCTTTTTGAGCATCTGCTGTTAAACAGGAATGAGGTACCAGGGCTGGTCATCCTCTCTTGCCTGGGAACTTGTTGAATAAAAAATAATCTGGGCTTCATTTTCCTCCTTTGTAGAATAAGGGAATTGACTTGTTGATTAGACTCTCTAGAACCAGCACTTGGTGATTCTGTAGGCCATTTGTTCCCTTAGCACTGAAAAGCTTGGAAAGTCTTATAGGTAAGTGGTGATAGAATCTTACTCCAGAGAAAAAGACCAGCACTTCAGGTGCACATTCTTACCTGGTATCTGCTCTTTCAACTGAAGCAAAGTAACGACTCAGCAATGGTGAGGAATTGTACACATCTGTGAGCTAAAGCAAACAAAAACAAATAAAACAACCACATTATTGCTGGGCCCCACTGCCTCTGAACCGGGAAAGCGAAACTTCTCCTAGACCAAGTTAGGAATTAATGAATCCAGAGATTCTGGTTCAAGAAATACAAAGGGTACGTCTACCACCAGCCAAAGTTTAGTGAGAGTTTTCGATGAATGCATTTACAAGAATCTTATTTGTAAGGTCAGGCTGGGATTTTCAGTATCCCATACGTTGTTCTGCCCCCTGCAGCCTCAGCGAGGCATGGCATGCAATCCCAGCCCACGCAGACCCAAGGGCCATGGGAAAAAGGAACACCCACCACAACTGTGGAGAGTGATTGGACAGGCCCCCAGGCTGGCCCATCGCTGCTCAAGGGCAACTTCTCTCCCCCTTCAGAGATGCAGTGTAAAGAGAAAAGGCCCCATCAGGGGCGGGGCGCAGGACCCGGGCCTGAGGCTCAGCAACAAAGGGACTCCCAGGTGAGAGGGCGGGACCCAGCGACTCACGCGGAAAGGTCCCAGCCAGCCCCGAGAGCAAGGACAGCGATCCAAGCCCCAGGTGGGGGCGGGGCGCAGCCAGCAGCCCAGCCGCCACAGAGGGACCTGAAGCGCCGGACCGCTTCGCGGCCCCAGCGCAGAAGAAAACCCCACTGGACTCTGAATAAAAAAGAACGACAACAAAAGACACCTACACTCCTCCTCCATAAAGAAACATAGAAGAAGCCCTACAACATCTACTAAGCATAACTCCTCCTAGAGAAACGCAGAATTGAGGTGTTGTCCAATAAGCCTATAAGACATAATTTATAAGAAGAGAAGACAGTGTACCATAACAACCACATATACTAATCACTCACCCAAATCTGCCAAAGGAAAGAAAAATATTACTACCTCAGCTACACAGACACAAAGACGGAATCAACTACAAACTACCAAGAGACTCCAATCATCATGCCAGCCAATACTAGAGCCATAGTCACTCAATATGTGGAAGAAGTGCGAAAGCAAAGCACAGGGAAGAGGAAAAAGGCAAACACCCCAACAAACTCAACAGAAACCAGTACACCACCGAAGGAAAGACAGACTCTAGAAACCAAAAAAATATAACATTGAAGAAATGTGCCACCTCCCAGACAAGGAACTGAACCTTTACATGTTACAAACATTCAAAGAACTAAGAGAAGAATGAGAAAAACAAAGAAAAAGAAGTGAGCATGGCAGAGAAACTGAATAAGTTGGAAGAAGAAATGCAAAACATCAAGAAAGAAAACATCAACAAAGATAAAATAATTGAAGAATTGAAGAATAAAATTGAATACCTGAGCAAGATCCAGAAAGAAACCCAAGACCTAAAGGGAACAACAGAAGAACTCAAAAATGCAGGGAAAAGTTACGAAAGCAGACTGGATGAAATTGAAGAACGAGTAAGTACCCTGGAGGACACCGAAATTGAGAGGAAGAAGAAAGACAGGGAAAGAGAGACACAAGGTAAGAAAATTGAAGAAAAAGTCAGAGATCTGTCTGATTCCTCAAAGAGAGGAAACATAA
>PVHY01013292.1:0-41771 GCA_004024945.1 Uropsilus gracilis
GGTTCTTTCCTGATTTTCCTGATTAAGCTGTTTATAATTCTACCTTGCCTCCCCCCTTTATTTTGATGAATAAGGAAGCCAAGAAATGGAAAATCTCACATAAAGCAGATTCCATTGTCCCTTCTGTCTTTCCCTATAGTGAAGTCCAACTGGGAGGAGTGATTGATCTGAAAAACAGAAAATTCATAGGGAGGTATATTATTAACTGAGTATCAACTATATGCTAAGTATGCTCAAGATTTGGAGTTATCAAGATTTTGCTGATCATAAGTATATGTGTATATACATATATCCACTATATATACACACATCTATATTGCTCTTTCTGCTTTTTCTAATTAAACTAATAATATGAATGTTAGAAAAGACCTTAGGAAGCACACATTTGACAGATAAAGACCTTGAGACCCAAAGGGAAACAGTGACTCGTCCAAACTGTGTTAACATCTTGGACGACTTTATTTTCCTTGCCTCAGGGAAGACACCCAAGCTTTGGGATGAAATACAGATTGAGAAGATGTGTGATCCCTGCAGCCCATTAGGGCAGGGCTGCAGCCCATTAACCCAAATGAGAAAAGCTCTAGCTTCTCTAGGCAGCCTTTGAGCCTAAGGTAAGAGCCAACCTCCTAAGACAGCTATGCCTGTTTCCTCCCCTGGGTCAGGGGAAATTTTCCTCATTTATTTATGGAGGGCCTTGCACTATGGGTGAGGTCAGGGCTGGGTTCAGTCCTGAAATGAGCCAGTTAACTCCTCCAGATCCCAATGGGTAAGGGAGAGGAGCCCATACCTAGCTGCAGGCATCTCTCCTGGGCCACCTCCTTCAAGGAACGCCATG
Organism: Uropsilus gracilis; assembly: GCA_004024945.1. Taxonomy (NCBI): domain Eukaryota; kingdom Metazoa; phylum Chordata; class Mammalia; order Eulipotyphla; family Talpidae; genus Uropsilus; species Uropsilus gracilis. Next base: position 836 of record PVHY01013292.1, read on the forward strand.
CCAGAATGCTATTCTACTAGCACTGGGAAGGGAGCATCATCTTTAACATGGGCCAGAGCCTTTTACTTACTGGAATACAGCCTTTTAACTACCTGGAAAGTGTATTTGATGCCTCATTCTTTTTAAAGGGCAAAATAAACCAAAAGATGCATTTAACATGAACTTTTATTGCAAATCTGGTTCGGTATAGGAGAAAAGAGTGTCAATTTGGAGTTTAAAAAAATCAAAAACACTTTCTAGTGAAAACAAAAGTGTCATATTTTTCCAAGATGCAAAATTTATTGTATTTATGCTGTAGTGAAAAATACTGCTTGTGTTTTGGTGAGGGGTCACAAAAAGAAAAAAATAGATTTCTTGACTATAGTTTTTATCTATCTATTGAATTAAACAATATCATAATCAAGAAACTGAAGATGAAAACACAACAAAAACACAACAATCTTTTTATTTATGTAAATCAGATCAACACTGGACAATAAACCAAGTTCTACCCATTACCATACAGCTTGTCTATAAAGAACAGAAAAAGTCAGATAGGATTCTACCTAGGGTCAAGCGATGTTTTTTTGTTTTTTTTTAAACCACCCATTCACAGAGGTATAGATTCACAGATAAATAATCCCAAACTACTTGCTCGCCATATTTACACATTCCCATTAAATTAAGCATAAATAAATATATACAAACTTAACATGGATACCCTCCAGAGCTCTTTCTGAGAAGAGACAATTAACTGATAATCTCGATTGTGTGGCAAAAACAATGTTTGTGAATTAGAGACCAACTCAAAAGAGAAGACAATTTTGGGTTTTAAAGGAGGATCATGTTCATTCCACTTTTTAAAAGAAAGCAAAATGAAATTTGATATATTTTTTAAACCCGATTAATTTAACATCCATCTGCACAGGAGTGGAAAACTGGGCTCTTGAGGCAGCATCCAGTGGTTTAAGGTTATTGTTTTCTTTCCACATACTGCAGTACACATACAGAATATCAGATGTGTTGACAATTTTTTTAAAACACTCTAAGTAGGAACGAGTTGTCCTTTTTAAGTAAGGCTTTATACCGGAGGAACAATGTGGTAGATAAGTTCGGGGTTTCCCGTTTTCCATTCGACCAAAGTTTTTATAGGATGTGAAATAATTGCTTGAGAGAAAGTGGTTTCATTGGCCAAAGAAAATAAAACACCAGGTCTTTGAAAGCCTCTTCGGTTCTGTATGTGGGAGTGGAGAAAGCTAAGGATGTGAAGCCAGAGAAGAAAGAAAATGCAAGCTAATGGGGGAAGGGGAGAGCATTACTTTGCCAGTTTGGGGAAGAAGTTGAAAGTTAAAGATCACTTCCGATGAAGGAATCCTAGCCCAGAAAAGTCTTTTCCCCTTTCCTCCTCCTCCCCTGAAAACCACAAATACGTGGGGGAGGAAGAGGAGGAGGAAAAGGAGGAGGAGGAGGAGGAGGAGGAGGAAGAGGAGGAGGAGGAGGAGGGGGGGGAGGAGGGAGAGGAGGAGGAGGCAGGATTGGATAGAGAATGGTCTAGAGACTTTTAGAACCTCCAGAGGAACTTGCAAAGTGGAAAGCCTGAGAACAGCACTGCGCCGTCCTGGCTCCTCCTTGCCCTTCTTTAACTATTTTGGTTTGGGAACGAGCATTCAGGAGGGGGCACTGAGCATGGATAAAATGTCTAGAGAGTGCAAGGGTGGGGGAAGAACTGCAACTCACCTATTTGGTTTGAAAACAAAGCTCAAAGGGACTTGCTTTAAACGTTTCCCTAGACTTAAAAGGCAAACTCTTGCGTTAATCCTACTGTTTATTGATTTATGGGCCCAAGGAAACCAAATCTTTTAATAACTCAATTATCAGATAAACGTAGCGGGCCTGGCTAACGAAAGCAAGAGGGGTGGGGGTCGTACATGAAAGAAGAAGTGAGGGAGGAGAGGGGGCAGTGGGCTCTCTCCATGCGAGGGGGGGTGGGGGGGGCTCGAGGAGGTCTACTCAGATGGGGCACAGGAAGAACCCACGAATGGGAGCCAAGGACGACGAGCCTGCATAGCCAAGTAGGACCATTCCTGTCCCATCGCCGCCTTTAAGAGCATGAGGGTGGAGAGAGTTTTCCTCCTGGCAAAGATGCGCGCAGCTTCCGATTCCCTGGACATTTCTAGGCCACTCGCCCTCTGGGAACAGGCGCCCAGAGAGACCGCTGGTAGCAAAGCGCCTATGCAGCGCTGAGATTCCCTCCCCGCCTGCAGCCCGCGGGGCGCCGCCCCATTACCTACTGGAGAATGGGGCTTTCTCGGTCGCCTTAGCCCTTAGGGTGAGACCGAGAGCGGCAAGGGCCCCCGCGACCCGCGGCCCCTCCAGCGGCTGATTCTATGTCCTCAACACGACTGGGCGCGAGTGGCCCACACGCTCTCAGGACCTGCACAGTAAGAGCAAGGCGCGTCCATCGCGTCTCTCGCACGTCACACGCGTGGGGCGCGTTGCCCTGCAAGGAAAGGAGACGATGGTTTTCAGTGTGATTTCTCCTGGCCTTGTGCAATCAGAATACATCTAATGCAAGCGGTCAGGCTCTCGGACAAGGGCGCAGGCTTCTGAGCTTGGGAGAAGTGGAATGTCTACACTGTCCACAAGGTCTACTTCCTGACCATTGTATTCCTCTCAAATGGTCTAGGAACCCTGGACACACACCCCCCCAAAGACCCCCAGAGGCTATAGCGGTAGGAGAAGGGCTGGGATATGACCTGAGTCTTTGCTTGGGCCTCGCTGGGCAACTAAAATCAGCTCCCTAACTCCCTCCCTAAGAAAAAGGTTCCCTCAAAGCGCCTAGCAGGTTCCTAAGCTCCAACCCTCCCACCTCTCCCCAATCCCCAGGCCAAGGCCCGTGGGGGCGGCAAAACAGTGAACCCCACTCCTAACTATAAATCCTCCAGAACATCTGGATCTTTATCTTCAAGGGGCGTTGCAAAAGTCCTAATGTCTACTTTGTTTTAAGAGGTGCGTGTATGGACACTAAATTTAGAGACCTAGCTCACCCACCCTTACCCCCGGGGATTTCCCACTGCTTTTGGAAGGGTGGGGACAATGGCTTCCAGATCTTATTTCCTGATAATGCTCAGATGGAGCCGCCAAAGAAGCTGAGCTGCCAGAAGTGAGAGATATTAAATGCATGAAACTTTATCCACTGGGAATAGTCCCAGTGTATCCAGACGGTAAAATTCAAAGCCCAAATACATCTCCTTTCACTTTGCATTATTTTACCATTGTATGCCAAAACAAGTGCAAGTCTGGGAGGGGGGAAAAGAGCCTCATTCATAAAGCATCTTGTAAGAAAGCAATTGTTGCTGAAACGCAGGAGCTTTTATCACCCTCCCCGCCAGGACCACTCACAAAGCTGTTTCTTTCACGTTCAAACAGCAACACAGCCAAAAAGCCTACGGAAGCGCAATCTATTTAAAAGACAGGGCGATGCTGTCAAAATATTGGGCTGTAAGAATCCTTACTCTTCTCCCCTAAAATTCTTCTGCAGCTCCTCCTCTCCCAGAATTCCATGTTGAGGTATCTGTTAGTAACTAGATTCAAAGCTGCTTCAATCTCTTATTGGCCACTTTCTAAATTATTCCCTTTGAGCTTCTTTAAAGAAGTGCACCTGCAGAATTCTGACACACAGGCTTTGATTAAAAAGGGATCGGATTTTTTCCTCTGTACCTTATAGATTGTGTAGGAAGCCCGAGTCCTCTTTGAAGAAGCTCATAAACCATGCGGGCAAAGCTTTGGAAAACAGAAGAGAATGAAATGGTACATACCCCTCCGAAGGAATTACATACTAATAACGTATTCATATTGTGTGTGCTTTTTTTTTTTTTTTTACTATACTTCTTAAAATTGGTAGATGACACAAATATAACAAATGCAAGGTTCTCTGTATGCAGATGCTTGGCAAAGCTGGGAACTTAAGTAACATTTCTGAGAGGAACTGATGAGTCTGAATTAATTTAGTGGTCTGGATCTGCCTCAGCCGCGGGAGCCTCTGCTCGGCTGACCCGCACCAACAGCTGTAGCCACGACAAGTTTCTTCCCGGGACTCCCACTCCGCCCGCCCCGGCCCTCCCTAATTATGCAAAGGGCCGGGGAGCGGGGCAGCGGTGAGTTAAGAGCGCAGGGCGGGGCGGGGGCAGGGGAACGAGGGGGCTGAAACACAATGCAAAAGGGCTAACCACACTCATTTTCATCCCGGAAGATTCCCGTGACAGCTTGAGGAAGGGAGGGCAACGTAGAAAAGGGTGGCTGGGAAAGAGGTGAGGTGAGGTGGAAGGGCGGGGACTGCGAGTTTCCTAAAAAAATATTAAAAATTAAAAAGTTCGTGCGTCTCAGTCAACCAGCTCTCAAAGCATCGACACCAACAATGTTTCTCCGATTTCTTCCAATAAGTTAGCGGTTTCTCATGTTTAGTCTTATGTTTATTTTCCAAAGGGAAAAAAAAAATCATGGTTTTCTTTTATTATCAGTATTACTAAGCTCGTAAGAACCGAAGTGGAAAATCCGGACGGTTGTCTCCAAGTGTATCTTGAAATAGACACTGAGAACCGGTATTGTTGCTCCGTTGTACGCCTCAGTTTTTTTTTTTTTTAAGTTATTTAGCTTTTTTTTAAAATTTTGATTGTATGTGTATTCTACCTAATATAATTCTTCCAAAGCCAATCCAATATTTTAAAGCTAAAATTAAATTTTTCTGTTTTCCTTTTGTATTTAAAACATTTTTCCTTTTTTTTTTTTTTTTTTTTTTTAAATTTTTCATTTCCTGTGTTTCTCCTCCTTGTCGCCAGTTTTACTACCTGGGCCTTCCCCAGACGTGTGCCTGTTAGTGGTGGTGTTGTTCAAGAACATCTTGTCCATGCCTTTGAGCGCCTCGGTGAGATAGTTCTGCAGGGCCGTGAGCGCGGCGCAAATGGCCGGGGCGCCGAAGCCGTGCGTGATGAGGCTGAAGTGCGTGAGGCAGCTCTGGATGCCCGGCTCCAGGATAGGGCTGGGCCGGCTGTTCCCAATCGGCGTCCGGTCCTGCGCCAGCAGATCCGTAAATTCTTTACAAAGTTGCCTGCAAAGGGGTGGAAGAGGGATAATGATAATAATAATAACAACGACAACAACAACCCCCTCGGAGTCGTGGTGTTTGGCATTAGAAAGAAGACGTTCACACAAGCCCAGAGGCTCCCGGTCACCAAAGAACCGAAGAGCGAGGCTAATGCGAGCGATTCCGCTCTGTTTACTTTCCCAGCGCTCTGCCCTCTAGAGCAGCTGGGACTGGAAGGAAAGTGGGTGGAGAGGTTATGCACCCCTTCCATTCCAAAGCCTGGTCTTCTCCCCACCCCTTCCCCCACCCGTACCCGCTTCCCCCCTCCCCCCCCAGTTCCTGCCCCCTTCACTCCAGGACCACGGAGACTCTACTTTGGGAAATCCCGTTAGGCTTAAAAATCTTATTTTGAATACTCAGTAAAATTTAGCACTTACCTGGCAATTCTTTAAATGCCCCTTTCCCCTCATCACCCCTGCCTCTCCAACCTCTTGGTGATCAGACTCAAAAAGCCCTGAAAGATTTAGGCCCCTGGGCCATAAGCCTGTCCCTGACACTGAAGCAGATTGCTGGAGCCTTGCATGGCCCAGGGCAAGCAACTGTTTATTCCAGGAGAGAATGCTGATTCCACTCAAAGCAAAAATCTGTTTACCTGCAGTATTTCGGAGGTAGGTAGTTTTACATTCTCCTCCCCCCTCCCCGCGCTCACACACACACACTTCTTTTCAAGTGTAGGCTACTGAAAATCTTTGTACAACAGGACTGTTGTCAATAGAAACACAGTTCAAATAAAACCTACAGATAGATGGTTTAAGACACTGGGGAAGGCAGATTTTTATTTGCTGAAGCTTTTTCTTTCTTCAAGGCACCTACAATTTAGAGCTATCTCCCAGTCTTAGTGATCCTGCATGTCTAACTATGGATTGAGCTTATTTGAGAGATTTTTTTAATATATGAAGTGGTCAGAAGAGCCTTTCACAGACTAGCAGACATATTCTGTCAGCCTGCTTCCACCTTGCCTTTGGAGTGATAAGAAAAACTATGTAATGGCAGCCTCAGGCTCCTCTGGAACGGTCTCACACTTGGTGTTACCTGGCCTGTCCAAGGGGTAAACAAGATAGACACCTGGAGGCCAAAGTGAAAGATCCTGGGTCATCCTTTCTCAGGGCATTATTCCTAGGAGGTGTTAATAGCTAAACTGGTTGGGAAATACCTCCCCCTCCTACCTCTACACACACACACACACACACACACTTATCTGCAGTGCCTGAAACTTTTTTTAAGACTAGTGGATAGATGACAGGAATCTACACCTCTCTGTCCTCTCTCTACTGGTTTCTCCATTTGAAATGCACACGTGCATCCTCACAATCAGTTATAAATCTGTAGCAGTCCTGACCTGAACAGGGCAGTTCTTAAACCAGAAGTACCCAAAATCACCTGTGGGGTTCAAACGCGCACACACACACACTTTGTAGCTCCCACCCTCAGTGATTTCAATTTAGAGGGTGTTTAGGGCTAGGTCTCTAAGTACCTTGAATAACTCCCCCCCCCCCCATGATCCTGACACCCAGGTTAAAAAGTGCTGGCCTAAGAAAACCCACAAGGCTTCCTTCAAGGAGGAAGTTACAAGCATTCCTTAGTGAGAAATAACAGTCATTTGTGGAATCCTGATCCTGTTATCTAATTTATACACTGGTTTTACTTTTTCCCTAAAGTATCTTTACTCTTTTATAAAGCACCAACTAGCCCTCCCCCTCACACACACCCTCCAACCAGAAAGAGGGGGGAGAACAATTTACTGACAAAGATCTATTATATTGCTAATTGGTACATTAGAGGGAAATCTTCTAAAAAGAGGGTGGATGCCAGGTTTTGATCATTGGAAGAGATGCTTAAAGTCTTTACTTAAGTTTGCACTCATTACCAAAGTGCCAAAAAGGAAATTCTGAACTGGGGAGAACAAATGCTTAGAGTCAAACATTTTAAATCTTCAAAGCCCAAACCGGGGTCTGTAAGCAATTAAAGTTCTGGGACATTAATATTTTTTGACCCTGCGGAAAGGGGCAATCAAATTCCAATCACGTCTCAAAAACATCTGGACAAATTTGAGCAAATGATTTTTCAGCCTTCCATATATTTCTTTAAATTACGCTGTCAACGGAACAAACCGCGTCCTGGAGCACTAAATAAATGAGCTCCGCTGTTTGGGCCGCGCCTGCGAGAGAAACGTGCGGACGCACGCAGCGCCGCCCACTGCAGGCCTGAGCCGGTCATAAAACACCAACAATATGACACCGAAGCCAAAGACAGGAGTAAATCAAATAAATAGAAAACCCACTGTAAAAGTTCAAATGAGCTCTAGACCTAAATTTAGCTGGAGATTTACTATTTTCCCCTCTGGAGTTATAGTAAATTTTACAAAGATGCCAAACTGCAATGTTAGAAAGGGGTAATTAGAGCTGTGGGTAGAGATAGGTACACGTGGGTGACATATAGACACCTTGAGCGAGCTTTCCATGGCTGTGAGAATATAGCAGGGAGAGGTGAAATCCAGGCAGAAATACACACCTAGGGATTCAGAGAAGAGCTGGAAGAGGGGTCCACCAGGGAAATGTCAGCCTGGCATCCCTAGGGGTGTGGACAATCTGTAAAAAGTCTGGATTCGAGATAATGAAGCCATCCTTCCCAGAAAGAGGGAAATGCACAGAAACAAACCCATAGCCTATAATCAACTGGGAGGCGGAAGGGTGGTGAAGAGGGGCTAGGTGAGGCAGAGGGACAGTAGGATTATATTAGGGCAACTGAGTAAGTAACCCCCAAAGACTGGAATTGCCACTTCCAGAGGACCCATGAGCTCTTTCCCCACCTTCCAGCTCTCCTGCACTTCCACCCAAGGCAAATGGCCAGCAAGGCAGGAGTCAGGGCTGCGGTCTGAGGGTCTGGAACACTCACTTTGTAGCCAGCAGCATATTCTTTCGGGAGTGCAGATCACTGGGGTCCGTGTGCTGCCGGTTCAAATACTCAGACACAGCTTTGGCGGGAAACTCCGTTTCACAAATGTACCCAAAATCCCGAGCTAAATGAACAGCTTCTCCTGGAAAGAGAGTAACAGAGGTAATAATGAGAGTCTCTAGTCCCTAAATACCCCAGGCCAGGAAAAGACACTCAGTCAGCTCTACTATAATTTACAGAAGCGACCAGGTGCTGGGGTGAAAGCAAAGGTGAGACCGATGCCCCAAATAAAACATCATTCTCAGGTCACAGTTAATGTTGATGGCACAGCCTTTGCTCCTGCCGACCGCCCTTTCCAGAATCTCCCTGATCACCATTCCAGTCAAGTCCTAGCTCGATCCCCCTTAATAGCTTCAGATCTCCCACATCCAAAGGTTTGTTTAATAGGAAGGTGGGCATATAGATTCAGGAGCCAACTTACAATTGCACTTAAACGGTTGGCTGGATGTTCAAATCAGATTCCCCCTACCTTTTTTTTTTTTTTTAAGCATCTGTCAAGTTTGCTTAAAATAAAAGGTAAAAGCCTTCCTATTTTTTGCATGATCTTGTGTCTTACTATCATTTCATTAGGAAGAATATCTTAATAACCACCATATGCAAATAAGTTCATGTATACATATGCACACTTATATTAAAGAGTATATTTAAGCATATATGGAACAAGTATTTCTATCCAGCAAAGGAACACTTATTATACTTGTCAGTTTTCATGCTATTTAGGTTTCAAATTTCTTCCCTTCGGAAGTTCCTGTCATCATCCTCCTACTTAAGGACATTCTACTGCACAAAGATGACACAGCAACTATAAAAAACCTGGGCATCTGAGGGATTCCTCAGTTAAGGAACTCAGCAGTCTTTTTTCCAAAGAGCATTATGACCCTGTTAAAGTACAGCCTTAGGGGTTCAAGGGAAGATTCTGGATACAAAAAAAGAGATAGGTTGAATTATCTCGAAACTTCATTATTTTTAAGGAGTATGACTTCCTTTTCATTATTACCATCATAGTAACAACAGAAGTCTTCAAGCCCAGTGCTTGCAATGATTCCTAAAGCAGACAACTGTCAACAAAAATACAGGAATTTCTACAGATTTCTTCCATTCTCCATCCAAATTTCCTGTTTGGGTTGAGATTACCTTGATTGCTTTTCAAAATTAGGATAGTGATATTGGCAATTCCCGGAAGGGCAAAAAAGTAAAATTCCCAGGTGAAAAGTCAACCGTTAATAAGTGTGGTCTGGAAGATTTAGTGACTGTGGTCACTGGAGGGTAAGGTCAGGCCAGGCAACTTTACTTTAATAGTGACAAAGTGCAATGGCTATAAATGTGATGAGTTTATGGTTGCTGCTTAAATATCTTAAGAGTCCAACTTCTGAAAACCAACTCCCACAGGAGTGTCATAATATCTCATCCATAAAAATGGATGGAAAACCACAACCTATATGCCAAACTCTAGAGTAAATGTTAGAAGTACCAGCATTACTTCCTATTCCTTCCTTACCCCACAAATCCAACTGCAGGTCTTCTTTTTGCTAGATTGCATAAATAATGATCCTATTTATTACCATAAATATCACCTCCAATCTCAAACTGATGAGCAAATTAGAATGCGCTTAGTATAATTATAGCACTTTAATTGATGAATCTACAGTGTAGCTCACTCAAGACTCCTCTCCATGTTTCCTCATCCTCCCTCCAGTCTTCTCCCAGGCAGCACTTTAAAGTACGCTTCAATACCAAAAGTCCCAGGTAATCAGTAGGAGAAAAAGACCTGGGAGTGATATAAGATTTGAAATAACCATTAGGGCCCACAAATGCAATAAAACTTTCAGAAATCAACAAGGTCTTTTCTACTACCAAAGATTTGATTGAAAATTTTGGAGAGAAAAGACATATATAATTGATCTGCTTAGAGTTACATTTGCAAGACTTCGTACAGAGGGTGTTCCAGACGTAATGTCCAGCAGGTGGCTGCAGAGGTGACCTCTGCAGCCTTGCAGGCTTGGAGATTGGGCCTGAGCACTAGTCGGAGCTTAAGGACCCTACCACAAGTCCCTTGGCCTCTTTACAATTGCCAGCTCCCTCTAAGTAAAAGGACCTTTGAACTTCTCTCAAGCAGCCGCTTGACATCCAACTCATAAGGGCACGACAATCGCAATGATTTCCAGTTAATCATGAAACGTGTAAAATGTCAGCCTTCAGCCTACAGTTAAGCTCAGCCACTTCGTGAAATGGCCACATGCCTTGCTTACCTTCCACCAGGGAGGTGAGTAACGTGACATTTGCTGCTTTGCGTCTGCCCGCGGGTAAATTCAAACCGATTTTTTCTAGCCTTTCTCGCAAAGATCTCCCCCCATTTTTCGATTTGGCTCTGAAATTGCAAGAATTAACATTCTGATTAACCTCAGAGTGTTCCTGAAACAAAGTTTAGACTTAGCAATCTAAAGCCCAGTGGAGCTTGAAGAGGTTTTAACTTGAGGTTAGCACATTTTCCCCCTTCCTTTTGGTTATTTGCTGATAGTTTGCTGAGGTTTGCTTAATTTCTGCAATACAGAGCATAAAAAAATTGAGTGTTTCTTTTTTTTTTTTTATCTCATGAGAGGGAAAAAAAAAAAAAGATACCAGATGGGAATAATTAGAATGTAGGTTGTGGGTCCAGAGAAGGTAAAGTCATGTGCACATGTGCGCGCGCGCGCGCACACACACACATATACACACACTTTCCTTGACATGGAGCCAGTGAGGTGAGCAGAAATTGGGCAAACATAACCTTGCTGAAAAGAAGGGAAAGACAGTGGATCTGAGAGAAGGCACCAGATGAATCAGGTGGGTTCTACTCAGAAGAGGTCAACTACAAAATGGAGTTGGGTTGAAAGGGAGGGTAAGACTGAAACATGAAATCAATGATGATGAAAATCCTATCACAGCAAAATCAACACTTTAGGGAGTTTAGTGGTGTGATAAGTACTTTACATTGATATCTAACATAATCTCATAGTAAGTATCATTATATGCAGATGCTCAAATACCCAGGAGATGACTGAAAGAAACTTGCACACTCTGGAGTTCAAAGGATTCACTTGAAAACTGAACCAAAGAAGAGCAGAGGAAGAGGAATCAAAATGAAAAGTTTCCTGGGTCACACCCTTATCCCGCTGCCATGGCTGTCCCTTGTCCCAGGAGAGTATGGACAAAAGGACAGGGGAAAATTTACTGTGACCTCCCCTGCTGTTTTACTCACATCAACCACTTTTAGGAAAGAAAGGAATTTTCAACACCTAAAATAGGCTAACTTGGAACTATCACATACAAAGCCACATTCCTATCCTGACACTAATAAGCATTCAGGCTTTGGCAGGAACTTTTGGGGAGGCTTTTAATGCTCAGGAAGCCAGCTCCCTGGCTAACTTTCCTTGAGTTCATGGATTGTCTGACTCCAAATCCCGGAGCATCCCAATGATACTGAAGAATAATTATACTTGTATCACTGTTATTCCTGGAGGTGGTTTTACTGTAGAAAGGTTAAAAGTTTGTTTCAAATCCGTAACTCATTCATCAGTGGGTCGTTCACGAGCATTTTAAAACAATAAACCTACAAAACAATGTACAAAACACTATCAGTGTGCAAGGCAGGTGTAAGTGCGGTTGCTTCACGAAACTTGTGTTTTTCCTAAGTGCGTGCAAATTCTGAGCCACAAGCTTAGGCTGGACAATGCAGTGAAGGTGTCCCGCGGGTTGCATGGAAAGGGATGTCAGGCGCTGGGCAGCGAAGTGGAGGTTCCCAAGGCCCGCGAAGCTGGCGGCAAGGCGCCGCGTGCGCAACGCTGGTCCGAGCTGCGTGCTTCCCTCGGCGGTGGCGTTTCCACGCGCGGTCCAGAACACGTGGCGGCCGTGTCTCTCCGCCCGCGCAGCACAGGGGGCGCGCTTCGACCGCCAGGTTGCTAGGCAACCGCGTCTCGCTAAGTCTTGGGTATCAGCCTGAATCCACGGTTCCACCCTAAACACACGTCCGCGCATACACTCACACTCTCATTAAAATACTTTTCGGAGGGAGCTGGGGGTGTTTACCTTCGGAGGACGCCACCGAGGAGAGACGCATTGAGGCATTCGGGGGGCGAAAGCCTTCTCTGAACTTCCCCCACAGTTACTTTGTACTTTGAAGTTGAACTGAGAAGAGACAAACGGCCGGGCACCGAGCAAAACACCTCGCCAGTGTTGACGGACATGCCTCCAAGGAAGCCATCTTTATTCATCATCAGAGAAGTCACAGATTTGGGAGGAACAGGAACTAGAGAGAGAAAAAAATAGGCCATAAAGGTGACCGGGTTTCGATCCCGGTGACTGGCTGACAGAATGTATCCGTGCGTGCGCAGGGGCGAGGCCACAGGACAGACGCCAAGTGGAAAGCTGGAGGAGGAAGTGCTTGTTCCATTGGTGCTAGGGTGCTTTCAGAGCACCGTGTACAAACAAATGGAAAAGCCATCGCTCCTCTGGAAACTTACCCCATGTGCACAGGAGACATGACAGTCCTTTGCGACTGCTCCCCTTACTACACAAATCAAGAAACCAGGCAACCTAGAATTTGGAGTTTACGATGAAACCAGGAAGATCCTATTCCATCATGTGCTGGCTCTAACCTTAGACATCTCATCGAACCTCTCTGAATCCTAGTTTTCCTATCTGTTTCTTGAGGATAATGGTATTTGTTGCCAACGTCTGAAGGTGATTGCCCACTACCAGTGATATAAAGTGAGAATACCAGGGTCTTCATGGAAACCATCTCTCTTTTCTTACTGGACCCAATTTTATGGTCACCATGGGAGAGCGCCAGGAGGGTAGTCCCTGTCAGACATTATGCCCTAGAAAAACCACCTACTACCATTAAGCTGGGGAGAGCCGCTGAGGTCTCTAAAGTGGATCCCATTTTTTCCTCACATTCTAAAAATGATGCATTTAGAAATGAACCTAAATGCTCCCCTCCAGTGAAAGCAATTCTGTAGTGACATGAATTTTGTTTACAATTTAACGTAAAGCACCGGCTGGTGATTGTTTGGAGCAGTTATGATTTACAACAGGTGCCCTGATCAATCAACCAATCACTCTAATTCATATGAGCAGCGGTCTTGCCTTGCCCCAGTTGTTTCATTTCGGCAAGTAATTGATAACAAACCGCACTCAAGGTATGTTTTATGCAGGAGTTAATAAGAGGTGACAGCTGGTTGCCACTGCTACCCAGGCGCATTCAGTCTCTCCAGCCTGTATTTCTGTTTAATTGTGTTTCAGTGTCATCTGCACCTCAGGAAGAGGCATGTCTCAGAAGAATCAGGAGGCTGGGAATGAGGAACAGTTGGAGCAGTTCACCCTCCTGGTTCCCTGGCAGTCAAAGTCCCTTGAACTTCTACACCTCTGGTGCCCCTTTCTATCTGCAGGCTCTAAAAGCCACTGGGCAGGTCATTTTTCCTGCTGTGCCTACACCTTAGCTTCTTCATTTGGGATATGAATCACTCAAATATTTAAATATTTGTTGATCACCAGTCCAGGAAATGAAGGATACATCTAGCATGGAAGAGAAGGCTTTCCTTCCTCCTTTTCAAATAAACACTGTCTCATCCCATAGGATTTCTCTGGTAAGAGAAAGATATGCTCTTTTACCATCTGGAACCTAGAACTCTACATGTCAGAACACTTAAGTAATCTCCTTTATATACAACAAACTTACCAACACTGAGTACTTTTGTAACATACTCCTTACCACAGATTCCAGCTTTCAGATCTCCTAGCTTGTTTAGACACTCCTAAAAGCCAGGTAGGTTCCAAATCTTTTATGTACTATGAATTGCATTCAGCCATTCACAAATACTTTGTAAATTAGGACTCCTTAGGGAAGGATAGGGAGACTCAAACATTCCCTCTTGCTGCTTCTTAGCAGACCTTTTTAGATTTCTGGATCTATGTGGAACCTTAAAACCTTGTCTCAGGACAGATGAATGATGTTAGGTAACAAAGTGGATGTCCTGTACCAATGTGGTGGGAAGATACACTGGAAGGGTTCTTTTTGTTAATTCCCCTCATCACATTCTCATCAGTGAAGCTGCTTCCCATTGAACAGTGAACCACTGAAAAGGCGAAGTGTATTAATTAACTTTGAGTAAGAGATGAAGCTTAAGTAACTAAGTAGACAGTGATTGGATCACCCTCCTATTTAATTCTCTTATACAACATCCACATATATTACAATCTATCTTACATCAGTTATTATTATTTTTTGTTTCAGATTCATATTCAAGTATTTTAAGGCAATTTATGATCATGGTAATTGGCATTAGATACCTTGAAAAAATATTTCCACCAATTTTTTATAGATGACCCTTACTAGTTTTTACATGGTAAGAACTATAAGAAATATATTTTATAAAAATCTTATCTTTAATATGCCACATCAGTATATTGAAATACTACTTAGAATATTTATAAGAAGAAAAAAAACCTACTAAGTTGGAAATAGAAAATTCACTTTCTACTTCCCACCCTGGATAACTGAATGTCTCCTGAGGACTGGAATTTTACCTGCTGTCCCAGACACCAAATCTCTGAAAAGCCAGGCCTTTGGAGACACTTTATAACCTGCCCTCTAATTTCACCATTGTTAATTGTCTGATTTACCTGACAAGAGCTATTTCCTTTGGGGCATGTAAATTGCTCCCTCCCGTGGGCTCTACTTTCTGCATATACATTATCACCAAAATAGCACCAATCCAGTCAGTTTTTGCCAGCACACTGTGGTCTGGGGGAGTTCCCCAAATCCCCAGCAGACTACTGAGCAGACATGCTTCAGATTATATTTCCATTGTCTAATTTAAGTATCAATCATGTTGCATTTTCTACTTGTTATTCCTCAGATTCTAAACCTCTCTCTTACTCTGGCTAGAGTATGGGTTCCCTAGATTAGATCCTACATGTTTCTTGTTCCAACTTCCCTTCAAGTCCATAGCACTGTTTTATCATCGACTTTCCTTTCCACTCTCACACCTGCTTAGTTCAGCTGATTAACCTCATATTTTATTCTCTTTGTCTTTTCCCTTCTGCTTTGCTCCAGCTTATCAATAAACCCAGAGAGCAACAGGGCCCGGTTGATTTGTTAGTAATTATGAGCACACAGTTCCCCCTCATGGAGCCCAGAGATGACTAAGATAGGTTTAAAGCGACAGCAGGAAATGGTAAGGAAATGGAGCATAGCAAAACTCAGCATGGAGCTTTCAGTTCTTTACATGTTTACAATTTTCTGTGCATACATTAAAACTGTTTTTTTTTTTTCCTCTTTCGTTTTCAGTTATATAGCAGGACTAACTTCTGGAGGTAACTGGCTTTCTTCCCTTTCCCTTGCATTATACTGGGAAAAAGAAAAATGGTTGAACATTTCATCACAGTGCTTGGAGTTTAATTCAAGTAGGACAACTGATTAGAGACAATAGAATTCATTTGTATTACATGGAACCAAAGTGTTAACAAGTAAGCTCTTCTTCTGTACCCTTTAAACTTAAGTGTGAAATTGTAGCTTTGAGATCTTTGTGTTTTACTAGGAACAAACCCTTCATGGGTCTGATTTGCTGGTGGGGAGAAGAGAAGCAAAGAAATCATCTACTAGATTCAAAAGTATGTATGTCCCTCTGAAAGAGAAGCTTTCATGAGGTTGATCAATGCCACAATAATCCTCACCAGCATTACTTCCTCACACTTGCATTATTTCTCATCTACCTGAGGGCCAAATTTTATTCCATGTGTCCAGATAGTCCATGTATAAATATGGGCACTGAAATCCTGGAATGAAAAATAAAAGGATTCCCACAAAGAAAGTTGAAATGTTAAAAAAAATTATATATATATATATAATTATATATATATATTATATATAATTTATATATATAATAATTAAATTATATATTTATATATAATTTTTATATATATATAATATATATATATATATATATATATATATATACACACACACACACACAAATATCCAGTTTAGATATATGTAAGAGGTAAAGTCTCAGAGGCTGGACAGCGAGGTGGATTCCATCACTTGGACATGGGATATTGAACAAGTAATTTATCCTCTCTCTTCTCAGTTTCTACACTAGGGATGTTTCCCCACTGAGGAGAGGGTGGATGTGAATGTTGAAGAAAAGTTTCTAACCTTTACATAAACCTATATGAACTCTGAGTACTCCCTGGGTGGCTTGACTATATCTCATAGCTTCTAGCTGAGCAGAATCTATGGGGATCCAACTCAGCTCTGGAAACAAGTATCTTGCTTTGAGAGGAAACTCCTGCCTCTGGGTGCTTTTTACCTCCTAAGTTAGAAGGAAGAATCCCAACTGAACCCATTGTAATTGAAATTGGCAATTTCTTTATCTCCCTCCCCCAAAGTAAATCCACACCTTATTGAGTATTTATGTGGGGAAGGGGCCAGAACTAACGGGGGAAAGTGGGAGAGATGGGAGGTTGAAGTGAAACTAACCAAACAGGATATCCCTAAGACCAATGAAAATGCCCCACAGTCACAACATTTGAACCTTGGACTCCAGCCATGCTAGCCTTTCCAAGAAATCCCAGCATATTTTCTGCTGTCTAAGGTGTCAAATTGATGGCATATTGACCTTTCATTGCACCAAAAACTTTTTCTTAATGCCTAGGTGAGCCTTTCTTTAACTGAGGTTACAGGATGGTGTACGTCATCATTTATATTAGCTGGGCGCCACCCCACCCCCACCCCCAGCCCAGATTCCTAATCTTAATGGAAGTGAGAGTTAAGAATGATTTTTTAATGTCTCGTTGGATTTTTAGACTGTTAATGTACCGAATCCTTCTCATTATTACTTTATTGATTGCTCATTGACCAGCCCCCTTCAAATCGTATTAACCACCCTCTGCCGGTTTAGATTAGGAGAGTTTAAAAAGCACCTTTCATTACTCCCCCCACTCCTGCTACGGAGTTGAGACTCGTAGCTTAATGGGAGCTCTAATGGGGCAGCTAAGAGGAGAGGGGCCACGGTCCCTGCCGATTGCATTAATAGCTCAAAGGGGGCCAATACAGAAAATTAGCCGTAAACGAGCTCTGGAGATCTTCAAATGAAAGAGCCATTTATCACGCTGGCTACCTTCACTCCACTCGTTTGCTCTCTCTACTGGGAACAACTCATTTCCTCTTAACTAAATTACTTCAGAAATGTCAGCTAAACCCAGATAGCAAACATAACAAGCGAGCTACCCTATAATCTATGGGGTGATATCAACACCAGTGAAAAATTAGACGTTAAATTTTAGGTCTTCCATAATAAGAGAGGGAGAGGAAAGGAGAGAAAGCATGGGGGGAGAGAGACAGAGAGAAAGCGGGGGGAGGGAAGGAGGGAGGGAGGGAGGGAGGGAGGGAGAGACCCTTTATATTGAAGTGTTCTGGCATCATGAACACAGAAGTAGACATCCAAATGCAGGTCGGGTACTATGCTTTTATTAATACGGTAGAATCTAAAAAAAAAAAAACTCTCTAAAAGCTCACTAGAAAATAAGCAACTGAATTTAGAATATTTATTTCCAAATCTTTCTCACCCTCTCTTTACAAAATTAATCTCCTGGAGACATCTCTCATAAAGGTGGAGAGTACAAAGATGGGAGACCAGGGAGCTGGGAAGGAGCTAATGAACCCATGACCTTATTTTAAGTGGTTCATAGTAATTTAGAAAAATAAATCAACCATTTATTCCTATTTTGCCCATGGCTCTCTAAAGACAAAAATATGATATTAGGATCTTTTCTTCATGTAATAAGGCAAATACCCGAAATATTAATAATGGAGTTGACCTAACACTTCATATTCTTATTATACCCCCTAAATCAATAAAGTGCCTGGGGATGGGATGCCACTTAAATGTTTTAAGCTGTACATTTTTGGGGTCATAAAATAATACTCCATGTTTCCAAAACAGAATCAGCAACTTCAGTCAATATTCTCCTTTACTTATCCCTGGAGTTACCCTTATACATAAATATTTACATTTCACTGACAAACATATACAAGCCTGAAACCAAAATATCCCACATCTAAGAATATTTTCAACTCCATTCCGTTAGGCAAGCTAAGTTCCAAATATTTTTATTGGCCTGCTTATTATTAACATTTTTGATTGGTCCTCTGGTGGGCATGCCCCACTGTTAGCCCATATGATATTCCTGGGATCCAGAACCTTAAGTTTAGGGACTCTCGGTTTCATGAAAAGAAAGAGGGAACTAAAGCAAAAATGACAGTGGAGTAGCACCTCCCCAATGTCCCCCTTCCCCAATCAAGTAGCAATTCACCTAAAGAGAAGACCCAAGAGGAAATGTCAGTTGTCTGCACAGTTGGACACCGAAGCACCGAGCCAGGGTGGCCCAGCAAACCCAAAAGCTGGCATTAAAGACCTTTTAAGATAACATTTAAAGGAGACAGGGAGTGCGATGTGGAGCAATACTTCAAATAAGCAGTTTTGCCCCAGACCTTCTACAATTCTTCTTCAGGATGCTACATTCCAAATCCAGCTGGCATCCCTTTCAGGACAGCTTCCCCCTCTGACCTAGCACCCCTCAAAGCCACTTTTTCTGCATTCATAAAAGAAGAAAATTTAGAATCCTTCACCCTCTTTGGAATCCTTACTTCACAGCCAATCTACTATTTATGCTTTGACTCTGGATTACTATCCAAAGCATCTTTCTTTTAATTGTTTTTGGGAATGTCAAATGGCTCAAGTAAATCATAAATGAATGAAACTGGGGGTTATTGACACCAAACATAAGGGCAGACTCTCTCCAGCACTGATGAGAAAGAGTTACAGTAGTTAAAAGTGTATCTCCAAACACCAGTTTTTTGTGATAATTAAAGATTGCACTGTTTACACATTCAAGTTCCTAAATTTGTGGCATGTGAGTGGCATTCGGGTCTTTCAGCAGCCACACTAATCGCCAGGCATTCTCTCAGTGACTGTCAGAGAAGAGGGGAAAAAATTAAGCAGCTGCAATACGCCCAAAATGAGTTATTGTAATTACATTTAATTAGTTTAATTAGTTAATTATTTTGCTTACAGCTGTACAAGAGACTGCAAACATTTGTTAATATCACATGCCCTTTAACAGTATGGGGTGATTCCACAGTCACACTAAATCATGAATGCATATGTAGGAAGATTTGAAATGTGCATAGGCTGTCTCAGCTTCTCAGGATGCGCATATTTAGCAACACATTTGGCACAATTAAAAAAGAAGAAGAAGAAACAACTCCTAAAGCACAGAGAAGTGGAAACAACATTACTACCAAAAAATAAATATGAAAATAAGGAAAGACCTCCCTCAATGACATGGGTCTAGCTCAGTCAACTCTAGTTATCAAAGAAATAGTCACAACACATTTTCGAACTCAGTGCCTCCCAACCAGTTCCATGCACAATGGTAGTTCAACTATTTAAGAAACATCTAGAATTGCTCCCAAGTGTACCATGAGAAAAATGGCAAGTGACTGTGCTTCTAGCTCTCTCATTCAGGTTTTTGCCTGTAGCCCCCCCCCCACCCCATTTCCTCCTCCTTGACAAGCCCTTTCACCCGTTCAGAGAGTCACTGTCCTATGACTATGTACACACATTCAAATCTTATAAAATAATAAATTCCCCCCCTCCAGGTGAAAACTGATTATAAAGACATGACTGCACAGGAAAACTTTGCTTACTTGGGGCAGGGGGAGGATAATCCATACCTTTTTTTATGACAGACTGGTCCAATAGATTCATGCCGCTGTTATTGGCATCTTCAACTGACTGTGAATATAAAAACATCACTATTCAAATTGACTGGATATTAAAGAATCGCACACATAAATCATGTCATTCCAAACTGGAGTTTCTGTTATTTCCATTTATATTAATTCACAAAGGGAGGTTTTATTATTATCAGTATTACCTCCAAATCGACACAGAAATGAAATTCACCCAAATTATAAATTCTTCCAATGGAAGAAGAGGGAAAGGGAAACTGTGAAGACATCTGGGATGCAGTCTTGGTTTAGTTATTATATTAACCACAGATATTACATAGACACATAAACTTCTATATTATTTGCTCTTATGAATTGAGAAGATTTGGCAACAGCTGAAAGATTTTCACCAATATTAGTAAGAGCAATTTCTGTTTTCAATTCTATCCCAGTGCATCTTAACCCCAGAGTCATTTTGCAAATGCACAATAGTTTACATTATGGGATTTTAATTAAAGTCTGAGCAATTTGGAATGGAATGCAAACAGCAACACATAGGAACATGCTTGCAAGCCGCCAGGATCGCACACCCACTGCAGACCGTACAGGTCCCGGTGTGCTATGAACTTCTTGCTGCACAACGACAATCCCTTGGGGGGTACCTGCGCAATTTGCTCCCCCTCCCTCTCTTGCTTCTGCTGCTTCCCAGCAAGAAGCACACCTGTTAAGAAGGCAGTAAATACAGACACAGAGAGGCTGGGATCGTCTCAGTCAGCACCTAGATAATGGCAGGGAGCATTCATCCTCTGGGCCACAGTTTCGTCCCAGAGAGAGAGTTTCAACCCTGGGTGTTGGCAGCACATCTGAGGGGAAATAACTGTTGGAACGAGTTCCCGACTGTCAGGATGCATGGCAAACAGAGCTCTGGCTGTGCATCCCAGGGCATCCGAAAGCAGTAGACTCCCCCCTCACCCCACAACGAAAATAAATGCTAGGCCTTTCTGATATGTACAGTTGCTTTCCTTGACCCATAGAAGCCTAAGTTTGGATCAATTTGTCATCCACTCTACAGAGAAGTCTAAAGGAAAGGGTTTGAGAGTGAGGCTGTGTTTTCACAGCACTTCCCACCCACTCACGCAGCAACCCCAGACAGGGTGTGTGTTCATCACAAGGGAGAGACTGTCTACCCCAAACAAGCAGCACATTAGAAATGAGATGATCTAATCATGGAGGGGGCATGTTAATTTGTTTCTTTTCCTTTTTAATAGTCACTCTTCTGTTCTAGTAAAGGTGAGGAAAATTGTTATTCTCCCTAAGAACGGTTTTCCATGTTGCAACATGCTATGGACACCTTAAGAAGCAGTAAAACGCTTTTCAATAAAATACTTCATGTACCTTGTTGGAAACTCCTGCAGAGACCCTGCCACGCACACGCGTGCACACACACAAGATTCAGGACTGTCTCTGCTCACGTGTCTATAGGGGCAGCATGTCCACGCAGGACGGAAATATTGGCCTGGGTCTGTGGGCAGGCAGACAGGCGATTCACCGGCTGGGATCGGTGTGCCCCCACACCTCACCCTCACGTCCATACGTAAATATGTATATACGCCTCATCAGCGACGTGGGGTAGTTGTGGTAGTTAATGAGAAGGCTCTTGTCTGATTTTCTATCTAATTACGGCCGCCTGCTGGGTTTTTGTACAGGATATTCACGCAGCATGCTGGCGCTTAATCGTCACAGGGAGGATCGTAAAGATTTAATTAGGACTGCATGCGGAAGCGCAGAAAAACAACTCAGACTCGTAATTACTAGACTTCTTTAGTTAAAAGTGATACCAGGGGTTGCTTTAAGACACTAGGGTGTGTTTGAGTGTGTGTGTTTGTGTGTGTGTGTGTGTGTGTGTGTGTTGGGAGGGTGACTTAACATCCTTAATAAAACGCTAGGTTTATACTCATGGGTGGTAGGGGTTATGAGAGGTAAGGGAGCCAAGCTTGCAAGAAGAAAGAGGTGTTCACGGCAACTAAACAAACTCCAAACTAGGTGTGATCTCAGTCCCTCTTTCCTTCTGATGCTAGTCTTTTTTTTTTTTCCTGATTTATTTTTTTACACTGCTCCCCCCATACACAGACCCACACACTCTCACACACATACATACACACACAATGAGTGAAATGTAGCATACCCAGAACCCAAACAGCGATTTGCTAGTTTAATAGCCCCTGTGAGTAAATTGAAATAGAAATTGACAGGGTTTTATAGTTTCATTTAAAAAATATTAGAAGCATTTGGTTAATTAGCTTTCCCCCTCTTCTCTCATGGTCGGGGCGGTGGCCGCGCGGGCGCGTGCCCACGTTCGTTCGTTCGTACGTGTGCGTGCGTGTGTGTATGTGTGTGTGTCTGGGGTGGCACAACCTCCCTCCTAGGTGAGTACCCTTCTCAATGAGGCCCACCAGCCTGCAGTCCCCAAAGGGTCTGAGGGTGGGGGTGGAGATGACACAAGCTAAACCCCAGAGATCGAAAATTTGAGTGGATCCGGGCCCAGGCACTCTCTGTCCTTTTAAAAAAACAGTCAGGCACAGCCCATCTATTCCAAACGTAGCTTCGGGAACCCAGTCCACTGGCTCAAGTAAGTTTAGGCCCCAAGCTCCAGATCTGAAGTGGCTCCTCCTGGATGGAGCAACTGTAGCCTTCAGATTCAGAGATCTAATTCTAGGTCCTACTTCCCTGTCTTTGTCATCTGCCCCATGTCAAGCACACCTGGCCTCAGGAGTTATGTCTTCACAGAGAAGTGGGATATTGTCTCTGTCCCTGAAGTTCACCTCCTGGGACAGGCACAGGGTATGTCCTCCAGGACCCCTTCCCCAGGACAGCGGTTCAGTGAATTTCCTTCCTAGCCAAGCAACCGATTGGACTATGCCTGGCAGAGGAAGAGGAGAGGGGCCCGGAACCTGCAAGGACCTCGGCCTGCACCAATGCCGGGTGGTGTTACCCTTCCTCCGCCAAAGAACTCTGCCGCTGCAGGAAGCTTCGGCAAGTGTTCTCCCAAAAGCACCCTGACCTGGCCCTATTTGTCTCTTGCCCTTGCCCTTTGACCAGATACTCAAAACTGCTCATAATCATCTCTTTAAAAGACATAAAACTAAAGAAATCTGTTCCCTCTTTGGGGGGGAATTTCCCTGTTGGGTCTCCTGATGCCCTCCACCCTCGGGATGGTGGTGATAAGGCCAGTGTTAGATCGCCACCAGCAATGGTGATGAGTTGATCCACTTTCATTATCTAGCACTTTGAACCGTACTCGGAGAGGTTAATTTAAAAACTCCCCTCCCCCAAGACACATTATCCGAATGCATTAAAAAAAACTATCAAATATTTTCTTTCTCTTGTCATATTCTGAAGGAAGCAATATCTCCAGACAGAAGACAGTCAAATTCGGTTAAATCAACAAAAATATCATTCTTATTACTCTGGGTAAATCTCACCACAAATCAGGTGATTCTGTCATTTTCAGAAATAACAACTGGATTTCCTTTAAAACAATAAACCATTACAGACAGCACTGCTGCTGTCACCACATTTTAACTTTTCCAGAATACATTTCCCCCAGCAAGGTAAAAAAGGACTCAAGCACCCCTTTTCCGTTTCCATTTCATTTTTCTCTGTTTCAGAGGTACGTCTAAAATGATACATAATATATACACCTATGCCACTGAGACTTAAGTCTCAATTATATACCGTTCAACCATATTTATCTTTTCTTGGGACAATTTAAATTGGGGGACAAAAAGAGACCTGCTCAGAATCACCCAGACAGTCTTTAGAAACCATTTCTTTGATGTTTCTTTGTTTAGTTTAACCAAGTATTCTCAACCAAATCAGGCTCCATTGTGTAGGTTGCAGATGGGATACTGGGTGGGTGGGGAAAGTGTTTGGAGTCTTTTGTTTTAAAAAATAAACAGGAGATGCCTCTTCAATTGGGAAGATGGCATAGGGGAAGAAGAAGGTATTATCGGAGGGGAAAGTCTGCAGAAGGATGGAAAGAAGACTGCTCCATAGTTGCTTAATGGACCAAAAGGTGAAAAGAATCTCCCACATGGTTACATGTCCTCATGGATTCCCAAACAGAATTATGGCTTTCTGAGACTCTCCCCCCACAAATATTGCATTTCCTGAGTGATGACTCCGGAGCTCAATTATCTTGGGAAAGGTTTCTACCGTTTATGAGATAGTCACAGTGAGATCCGGCTGGGACAAACATAGTGTACGGTTATTTCTCCCCAACGTGCATTGTCATGCTTAACAAAGTCTGTGCGAATCCAGCAGAAACCCCTAGAGCCTAGCAAGGCACCTGCCTCCATGCTGCCATTCAAGGTGTCTGCGGCTTCACCTGCCAGGCCAGTGGGTCAGGCCCACTCTGGGACATGCATGAGGAGGGCTGGGAAGGGGACCCAGCTTTCTGCACAAAGCACAAGAGGATTGGAAGGTGACTAAGGCAAGACAAAAACACCGAGCCTTGATTCTGATCCGAAACGATCAAGATACACACATCTACATTTCTCCTTCATGCTTTCATTTCTAGTTGTTTTAGATTTCTTAACCAGAGCTCTAAAAAATCACCTCTGTGGACCCACCTACACGTACACAGGTTTATATGTTGTGTCCATCTGGTTCTGACATAACCATGAAAACTACCTCCCCCGAAGGAAACGGAGCTGGCCTTCCTCCCAGGACATTTGCTATTTATTGTCGTTTTCGTTTGTTTGTGGTTACCTGGACGTCTTCCATGCCGGGATGACCGAGGCCGTGCAGCGAGAGACTGTCACCCATGCCCGCGTCCAGGCCGTGGTGCGCCGAGTGCAGCAGCACATCCGGCCTGCGGACCGAGTGGTAGTCCCTCCGGGGGTCGAGGCCTGAGAGCTGGGGCAAGGCGGCCCGAGGCTGGGGCAGGAGAGAGCTGGCTTCTGAACCCACTTCTTGCCGCTGCCGTTGGCCCCAAGGATGCTGCTGGGGCTGGTGCAGTGGATTCAGGGAGTAGGGGTCGTTGACGTGGGAGTAGGGGTCCTGGCTCTGATGGTAGGGAAGAGGCTGGTAGGGGGGCGGGAAGTAGGGCGGCTGAAAGTCTGACGATGGGGTGTGGGACAGCGGCGGGGCGCTGGAGTAAGGTCCTTGGGACACCGAGCCCAGCTGGGAGAGCCTCGAGCTGTGACTCGGGACGCCATCATGCCGGTCCTGGGAGCGAAGAGAAGAGAGAGGAAGAGAAGAAGAGGAAGGAGAGAAAGAGAGTAAGAGAGTGAGAGAGAGAGAGAGAGAAAGAGAGAGAAAGAGAGAGAGAGAAAGGGGAAAAAAATACAAGCGACAAATGGAGAAGCCGGTAGGTTCTTCTTGGAACAGGGGAAGCAAGAGACTGAAACTCCCAAGTTGACTCAGAGGGCACAAGATTTCAGTAATTCCAAACTCAAGGCTTGGGGGGTGGGGTGGGGTGGGAAGAATCACCCACTTAACCAACATCTGAGCTTTCTGTTGGGAGTGCAAAGTCAGCAAATGGATGAGGGTAAAGTAACTGTGTGTGTGGAGGGAGATTCTAAATTCCTTAATTAAAAATACAGGAGTTTCACATATGGCGTTTACTCCTCTCGGTGTTTGAAACTGCTTTGTCTAACTCTTGCAGAGGACCAAAGCATAACAAATAAAGCTTCATACTATTGATTGAGCTGCTCCTCCTTGTGCAAAACCAACTTCTGCCTCCCCTAGCAGCCCCGCGGGCTGACCTGGAGCTCCCCACACAACCTGATTACTTCGGGAGTTCCCAGGAATCTGCCTGATCTGAGTTCCCAGTCATCCTTCCCTCCCCAAGAGGAATGAAATAATTGAAACAGTGTTTGAATGAACTGGATCTCACTTGAAATCATAGTCATATGTGAAAACGAGTCTCTAGTTGTAGTTCACAGGAGTTATTTCTAAGGCTGGTTTTCAGTATCCAATGCCATTGTACTCCAGGGTGTGAAAATGAACGCGTGGGACTTGGAATGGGGAGAAAAGCTCAGACAACTTACTTCTGGTCCTATCTGGAGTGGTAAAGTAAGTGAGTGAAAGAAGGGGGGAAGATGAGTGTGTGTGAAGGGAGTTTAAGTTTCTCCCTCTCCTCTGTGGAAATGCCATGGAAAGTCCCCCCCGTGGCTCTTTTTTTTTTTTTTTTTGGAGAAATAAGTCACCTAAATTTCCAAACTACAGTAGCAAATAAAAAGTTTTTCTGTTCGGCCTCCCCACCTCCCCAGCTGACTCCTGGAGCTCAGACGGAGAACACACAATGCAGAGAGAAGCAGCTGCAGCCTCGTCCAATTATGGTGCTAAATTACCAAGCCAAAGGCGCTTAAAGGAAGACAGAGACCGAGAGAGTGAGACACACGCGCGCGCACACACACAGAGACGGAGAGACAGAGACAGTGAGAGGAGGGAGCATGCAATTCTGGTACAACGTGAATCCAAACTCACCATGGATGAATAGGTGTGGACTAACATCTGGAAAAAAAAGCCTGGTTACTGCTCAAAATCAAACAATGAGATAAAAAAAAAAAAAATCAAGGAGTCCAGCAGAGAAACGAGCTGGACACAGGAGCCGAGCTGGAGGTGTTTCCAGGACAAGCCATCAAAAAAAAAAAAAAAATTACCCTCCCAACCCCCAAACAAGATTGGCGATGCCTGTCACACACAGACAGAGCTGTTCATCGGGCTCTTGCTATCTTTTGGGGCCTCTTTTCTTCTGCTGTTCTTCGGGGCTCCAGATGCAGTCCTCTTCTACCCGAAGCTGGGCTCAGACTGCTAAGGCGCCCCTTCCTCCCTCCGCTTGCCTACACCGCCTCATAATAATTGATATTCATGACTATTAATATTACACGAGTACTTTAAAGGGAGAATGGAGGACAAATGGAGCGTGAAGCAGCAGCGAGCACAGAGCTCCCCTACTATTGTAAATGACGTTCATTCAGTGGAGAATTACTAGATGTAATCAGACGAGGGGGCTGGCAAAGGCAGGCTGGGGAAAAAGTTTAGCAGGAAAGAGGCAGAACTTCAATGAACTGAGCCAGGGACGCGAGTAAAGCAAGCCCCGCTCCCCTGGACCAGGCGGCGAGGAAGAGCAGCGCTGGGGGCTTGCACGGACGGAGGTGTCCTTGCTCCTGAGAGGGACTTTCCTAATGGGAAGAATTGATCGCCCTAGGTGCTTTGTGTGCAGATTAGAAAACAAAATAGAAAGGCGTTGCCTCCTCATTTAGAGGGGAGAGAAAAGTAAACCAGTGGGCCTGGTTGTTTACAATGACGTTTGCAGACTTCCACTGAATATTGGAAACGATGCTTATTTATTTAAAAGGACAGAGGGGGAGAAAGGGAGCTTTTCATCCCGTTGCAGCCTCTCTCTCTCTCTCTCTCTCTCTCTCTCTCTCTCTCTCTCTCTCTGTAGGGCTCTGCGCACGCTACCATTTTTACCTCAATTTAAAATATATCCAATCAATCTTCAGGTACACTAAACTTATCCTTTCCAGGCAAAGCCGGGGGCAACAGAAAACCTTTTTGGATGTTTCAGGAACCCGTTCAACTGGCTTGACTGCCATTTCTGTTAAAGTTCAACCTTCCCGACTTAAATAGGCTCTTTTCCACCCGGTTAAGGGTTCTCCTATTTTTTGAGCAGAAATTTTGGTAGATCGGAATATCTGGACATTCTCTCTCCTTTCTCCCTCCTCCTTTATTCCCTTCTCCCGTCCTCCTCCACTCCTCCCTCTCCCTCTCTCCCCCCCTTCTTTCCTCTATCTCCCCCCCCCCCTTCCTAGTACACCAGGTTTACTTTTCATCAAGAACGAGTTTTGTCATGCTTACTTTTTAGAAGCCACTGAAAGCCCTCTAGGATACCCGGAGCTATTTACACCCGGCCCCATCCCAGCCAGGGCCTTGCCCACGTCGGGCGCTCACATTCTTTAGGGTAGTTCTAGAGCCTTCGACTTTACCATTATCTCGCCTGTTAGAGAAAGAAAAGGAGGCCGAACCGAAACAATCCCCACCAGGCGGAGGCGCGGCTCTTCGTTACAGTGAACACACAATCACAAAGAGGAAAGGAAAACCCCAATCATTCCGCAGAAAGACGAATTCTCTCGCGCGCGCCCGCTGGCTCTCCCTCTCTCTTCCCTCTCTCTCCCTCTCTCCTCCCTCTCCTTCTCCTTCCCCTCCTTTGCCCCTACCCTTTCTCTTCCACACGCCCCGAAACCAGAATTTAGAACTGTCCAGAGCTGATGGGGGGGCGGGGGTGGGCGCGACGCGGCGGGACGCGGCCAGGCGGCGGGACGCGCGCGCGCGAGCGGCTCGGAGCCCAGTCTCCCGGGTAGGACCGGGCCCGGGGCTCCGGGAGGAGCCGCCGGCCGCTTCCGCGCCCGGCCCGTGCCGAGGGTCCTCCAGGCGGCTCCCCGCAGGGCTCGCTCGCGGGTCCGGGAGCCGCGAGGTCGGGTCTCGACCCCCACAGGCTGGGGCAACCTCGGCGCGCCCCGCCGCCGCGGCTCGTCCGGCCCCGCGCCGCCCGCGCTCCTGGCTCCGGACTTTGTTCCCCTTCCTCCCTCCTCTCCAACTTTCCCTCCGCACACGCTCCAGGGCTCGGCTCGCCAGCGCCGACGTTCCCGCTTCCACTAACTCCTCCTCGCCTTGCCTCTCGCCTTTCTCCAACTTTTCCTTTCTTCTCTTCCTCGACGTCTCCTCGGCGTCTTCTCCGCCCCCCACCCCCGCCCGCTCCCCCTGGATTCTCTAAGTGGGGGTCCCCAGGCCCTTCAGCCCGGAGCGAGGCTTCTCCGGCTCTTCCCTCCCAGTCCCACCGCGCGCCCTGCCCGGACGCCCTCCCGGCCGCCAGCAGCCGAGCCGCCCCGCCGCCGCGTCCCGGCGCCCGAGCGCGAGGAGCGCAGCGGCGAGCGCGGCCCCGGCCCCGCCGAGGCGCCGGACGCCCGCGGGCGCAGGGCCACCCCTCCGGCCCGAGGAAGAGCTGCGCTCGCTGGGCGCGCAAGAACCGTGCGCACTGAAAGTGGGCAGAAAATTTCGTTGAAAACTCTCAAGCACGAGGTGGTTGCGACCTCTGTTTGGACGCACTGACCCTCAGAAAAGCAAAACACACAAAAAAGAAAAGAAAAAAAAAATTGGCTGCTACGGCTTCTTGGCTCTGCTCTAGCAACATCCATCCATCCATCCGTCTCTCTGTTTCGCTCCTTCTAATTTTCCGTCCTTTACTTGGATCCGTTTGTGATCGATTTCAGAGATTTTATTGAAAATAAAAATTAAAAGCCCGAGTCTGTTACGAATGAGGCTTGAAAATCTAATTCTCTCCCACACTCAAAACGAGGAGAGCCGCTGCCTTTATCAGTTTCTATTTTCTCTGCCCACATTCAGTAGCACCACATTCCCTCTCGGAGCTTCAAGGGGGGTGAGGGGGGGTGTGAAGAAGAGAGAAAGGGAAATAAAGAAAATAGGAGAAATCTTCTAAGTTAAAGTAGGCAGATTTCAACCTTAAAATCCTTTGCCAGAGTAGCGAAGTCTCCCAAACCAGCTTTTCTAAAAGTTCGAGAAAGCTGAAAAACCCCGACCGGAAATCTGCGAGTAAATATCTTTAAAATAGATATCAGTTGGGGTGTCGAGAAGCTCAAATTCTCTATCTGCAAAGCTCTAAGATGCATCTGGGGGTGTAGGCTCACCTCATAGATATCTTCGTACTTGACATTCTCCACGAGCTTCCAGAGCATGATGGCAGCCTGGTCTCTAGGAGGTGAGTGCATTCATGTGAGGAGCAGATGTCTGGCTTCTCAGGACTCCGCTGTCTGTAATGATCCATCTATAATTGGAAATGGGGGATACACACCAAATCCGACGCTCCTCTCCCATCGCAACTTATATCTGTTGTCTCAAACAATAGGCTGGAGAAGTAAGCCTCAGCAGAGAGAAAAACATTATTACACACACAGGAGTTAGATGCAACCCACATACATATATATATTATAAAAATCATAAACACGTATTTACACACAGACATCCACATTTACTTACATAACCACCCTTGGGTCACACAGTCTACAGTCTATACATTCATTTAAAGGACAGTTGTTCGCTAGGATTAATACAAATATACACATTTAAAAACCTCTCTATTGAAAATGATGAACCACTGCAGCCACTGACGAAAGTCTCAACAGTTCATAATGAGAAACTAGGGGACTAACCAGCCCCCCATTTTCTATGGGGGTTTTAAAAGGGGGACCATTTCCGACATTTTCAAACACAAAAGCTCCTATTCATACGTGTTCAGCAGGAGGGTATTTTGAAAACTGGATTTGGGTGATTTTAAGGACTATCTCTGTGTGGATGGCCACGCAACTTTTTTCTTTAGCTGTACCTCTGTCCCTGCAACACAGAAAAAGCCAGCTCATCACTGTCACCATTTCTAATTTTCTGGTTATTTTGCCCAACGCATTGGAAAACTTAAACACTGTATGGACACCTCAGTTTGTACTGTTTGTCGTTTTAGGGGATGTTTATGTGTATTTTCGGCGGATTCCATGAGCCATTCTTGGCTGGAGTCTCCATTTTATAAAGTATTTTTTTTTCAGATGTTGAGAACAACATAGGCACACATTCACACATGTTACTTTTGTGCCCTTTTTTTGCACAGTCAACGATCATTTTATACTTGCATCTGTTGTCTATAACTTTTAAGTGATTTTAATTGCACAGAGTTAAGAAATCGTCACCTGAACCTTCCGGAAGGTTTACTCAGAATATCCTTCAAAGAGATAGTGGAAAATATTTTAGAATATGTGTTTTGTTTGTTTGTTTTGAGAGGATTTTTCTTAGTAAGGTGAGATATATATATATATATATATATATATATATATATATATATACATGTGTGTCTATACATATATATGTATAGCAACAAAATAAACAAGAACAAAATTAACTAAACCTCGAAAATGGGCGCCCATTAAGGCACAGGGCTTTTGAATTTTATAACGAGATGAATAACTCACCTCTTTCCCGGTTCATCCCACCCCTCTATTTTTCTAGTACCTTTCAGGGTGCGGAAGGATCCCCGTTGCCAGAAGGGAAGTCCAGTGCAGTATCTTTGCCCTTGGGGCAGAAAATAAATGACAAGTGGGAATGAGGAGGAACCGGGGCAATTTGGGTGGAAGTTATTAAACCTGATAAGAGTGAATCTGCAAAGGGTGATTGTCTTTAAATCTCAGGACTGCAGAGCGCTGCCGAGTGAGCAAGGACCGACGGTCTTTAAGGAGTGGGCTCCGGACAACCGTGGTTGATATGAACTCCATAAGAACCAAAAGGACGCTTCATATAAGGCAGAATGAATACTTCTGCAGAGTTTAATTTAATTTTTAATAATAAGTGAAATGAAAGGAGCACAAAAAACGTGCTTCAGATGGAACTTCACAAATAAACCATTTTTCCATGTCCAGTTCTAATTTTTGTTTTGCTTTTCCCTTTCTCTCTTTGCCTCCCTTCCTTCCTTTTCACTTCCTCTTTCCCCTTCCTTCCCTTTTTCCTTCCTCCTTCCTTCCATTTATTTTCTTCCTTTTATTTATTTTAAATAGTAATGCTTAAAATCACGCAATATCTGCACCGATTTCCCCACAAGGGTAAGAGCAAACATTTTCTCTCTCTTCAGAGTTGGTTTGGACATGAGAAAGCATTCTTCCTAATTTTATTTGTGGTGGCACTTGAAACAGGTTTTAATTTCCCTTTCCACCCTTTCAAGAACTAAAATCAGTCCCAGATCAATACTTAGCAAGATAAATATTATAGACCTGGAAATTCAGATTCTCTAGACACAAATTTATTAATGGCAATAATTGTCTTCTTTCAAATCAATAACTCCATTATCTTTTTTTTTTAATCTGAAAATCATTCTAACCCAAAGAAAAAGCATCTGGAGAAATCACTTTTTTTTACTCTTAAGATCTGAACATCTTTTAAATCTCTTTTTGATATATTAATGATTAGTCTAAATGCTAAAGCTTGACAAAAAAAAATCTGAGATGGACACATATGTATAAAACAACTTGAAAACATAATATTGTTAACAATAATATTTTATAACCTTATTTTGCATAACTTAAGTTTTTGTATATTTATTTAATTTTATGCTGATAGTAGATTTTTTAAGATGGGAACTGTCTTGAAATATTTGGTTAAAATTTGTATAAATTCTTCAGGAAAACTGAGAAATGATTCTGGTTTTACTAAGAATGAAGCGTGAATCTAAAAATATGTACACACATATATAATCTTTATAACCAAAGAAATGCATTGCGATAATTAAAACCGGAGTCAATTTTTCAACGTGGGCATTATTCAAAGAATCCTAGAAATTGCAAAGGAGATCTTTTCTAGGGTGTCTTCCCTGTCACTGAACGGGCAACAGCGCCCTCTGTCGGTATTTTGTATAAATAACTCCTGCCTGGCCTCTCGATTTTCCTTCCTCCGATTCTTTGGTTCTTGAAAACCTGTTACTGCTGAGAACATTTTTAAAGTTCAATTCTTACTACTGTCTATTATTGTTTACTATTTTTTGAAATGGGCTCAGCGTCCAAAAGTTTAAGTGCCCCAAGAAATGTGCAAATAAAAGCTTAGTCTCTACTGAGAAAATATTCCTAATTGAAGCTGGTTTCGCTTGCTCTTTTTGTTGTTGCATTTCGCGTTAACATCCAATCGCGTAACGTATGGAAAGCTTCCCGCAATGAGTCTGTAAATGCAAAGGCAGACAAAACAAACTGGTTTCGGGGGAAGTTAGAGGAACAAAATGTGCAGTTTCATCATCATTTCAGTTTTCATTTCGTCTCGCTTGCTGCCCATAATTCTGTTTCAGAGTCGACACCAGCTTCCTTAGATAGAAGCGCGTTAGAGACATTCCCACTTTAGTTTTATTCGTATTTCCTTCTTTCATTTATATTTACTTCCCATTTATAACGGCGGGGTGGGGAGGTAATAATACTCTTATCTCAACCTCACATAAAGGTAGAAGCCACTAATCCAAAACCAGTGCACCTAGCGTGGAGCCCTCTGCTGGCGGTTTTCGGATTAGGTCTATAACTTCTTGATGTTACTGAAAAATACCATTATATTAAGTCAAGGTCAACTATTAGCACTCTTGGGTCTCATTTCTTCTTTCTTGTAAGAAATCTAATTGTGGATTACCTATATTTCATAGGCTTCTTTCATGCCCCTGTTTCTAACTTGGCACTTATGATTTAAGACTTCGGAAATTATCTGCCCTGGTGGTTGGCCAAATGGACTATCTTTTCCAAAGCTATACAGTCAGCCTAGGTCTCCTTTTTCCAGCTTCTCAAAACACACAAACTAATAAAGAACGAAAAGCCAGGACTTAGAACTAGGATTATTGTGTCAAGTCAGGACCCTGACCCTTTTCGTTCTGGGTGGCTGGACAAGCTATTAAAGAGCCTGAACTGCAGGGTCCTGAGCTATGAAATGAAAGGATTGTGGGAAATCATTAAAATAACACATGCGAGGGAGTATATTCGATACTGTCGCTTTGTGAAGCAATCTCATTTCTCATCATCGACTCAAGACAAGGAATTGAGTCTGGGGAAAGTGAAGGCTCCTATAGCTGGCGATTTGCACAGATCTCGGTTACACAGTGGAGTGGGAAATCCCAACTTAGGTCTCCTAACCACCTTCTCAGGTTTTCCCCCCAGTACCATGTGGTATCCTCTTTCTTCCCTTCCTACCTTCCTCCCCCTTTCCTTCCTTCCCATATTTAGAACACAGTATTTTTGGATTAAGTTTTTCCACGATTATTTATTGTCCTGGATTTATAAACAGGCAAAGGAAGAGAGAAAAGGGAGCACCAACTTACTGTGACATGCCCAGATTGTGTTCCCATCTCTTAATCAGTAGCATTATTGCTCACTGAACTCATTAATTTTTTTTTTTTTTTTTTGAGTCTAGGTCTTGCTATTTTTTGCCCATGGAACAGCAGGCTCACATTGCCCAGGGTACCACACAAGCAATCCCCAGCGTCAGCTTCTCGGGTAGCTGGAATTATAGGCATGCGCCACCACGCCCAGCTGTATTTTTTTGGAACTAGGTCTCGCTACGGGCCCCAGGCGGGACTCGAACCGCGATCCCTAGCCCCGGCTGCTTCATAGACTGAAGCTTACAGGGAGGAGCCACCGTGCCCGGCTGAACTCATTAATAAAACCTGACATCTACACTTTTTATTATGATGCTCTGACTCAATTTTGCTCCTGTGTTTCTATCTTGAAGTTTTCTCATGATCATGTTTTCTGGAATCTTGACTATGTATTTTCTGTGACAATTTGGAAAAATTATATGAAAGTATATGAATTTACAATTCAAGCACTTTGATTTTTAGGGCTTTGCTACCAACAGATTATAGTGATGGTACAAGAAAACAACACAGGAGGGACTTATCTTAACATAACTTAAAAATAAATCAATGAGGATGAGGTGATCTTTAGATGGACTCCACGAATATATAGATTGAGGCAAACCTTGAAAATGAAATACTGTTTCTTACTTTAACCATAATATTTAACAAATGATACATCTATGGATTTTTTATGTGGTACATTTAGGACATCTTTTAAGTGAGTTCTCTTGTAAGGATAAAGAAAAACAACTTGACTGCAGAAACATCTATTTTCTCTTCAACTTTTGACAGTTGTAATGTTATTATATATGTCAGATGTTCTGAGATCCTTAAGCATTTCATGGTGGAAGTATTAAGTTATCTGGAGAACAGTTTTCAAGTCTCTACCACCTGAAGATAACGAGGTTAAGAAACAGAAGATGGGGGAGGGGTGTGGAGTAAATGATGCAAACAGCTGTAGAACAATTGTTTCCAAAACCAGTGAATATTTCACACCAAAATGTGAGAGGTGGCATCTTCTCTGGCATGACTAATGCAAGAGGACAGGTATTTTCATCACTGTAGACATTTCCCATATTATTGCTTTAAGAAGGAGCAATCTCAAAGGGTGAGAACACTAAACAATTTGATTTCAAAATGCAACCATCAGACCAATAAATATCTGTGAGGAAAAATTTGCAAATAAAGACATGGAAAGATGTAGAGCAGAAATATAACCTTTAAAGCATGAATAAACACATACAAAGTATAACATCAGAAGTGAAGTGTCTCTGAAGTGCAAGGGACATTTGGGAGAAATTAACATTGCATTGAATGTATTTCCTAAAATTCACATTTATCTGTTTTGATAAAAAGAGAATAATATTCATTTTATGACTATTTTTTTATAGGAGAAAATTATTTTACTTAGCAACTGTGTCACATTGAGCAAGTCCTCTCATGTTCCCAGGTCTCAGTATACTCATCTATTAAATGAGGAGAATTTATCAGGTTATTGCCAAGTTTCTTCTTAGAAATGGACTTTATGAGATTTATCAGACTTTCATATCATAATTTCATGAAAAGTTTTAAGTGAATGTGTTACTTTCTGAACATGTTGCAGCAAAATCTCAACTTTCTGGGGGGAAAATTTTTTCCCTCTGGGGGAAAGTTTGAAAGAATTGACCTCAGTTCTGTGTTCTCACACACACACACACACACACACACACACACACGAACACAGCTTTTAAGAATATCATTTTAGAAGAAAGCAAACCAAAAAAGGACACAGTTTTAGAAAAAGGATATCATTTTAAGAATATTTAATGGGCACTTTGAAAGAGTTCAAGTAACTAAATTTACAAGAGTTGCATCCTGGTGTACTAAAGAGTTTGCAGTTTTGATCTTTAAACTATGGTCAGTAATCGTTGACAAAGTATGCAAACAGGGAGTGATGTCTAATGGCAAGGTCTGGAAGACACTGCATTTTCCTTTAAAAAAATTCATATATATATCACATTATTATCTACCCTGAGGTTCTCCCATCACCTTATCACCTGTGAATCATCTTAATCTCTTGTGCCCCTCCCCCATTGTTTTACTCTCCTCCCCCTCTGTTGCTCTATGCTTCAGTTCTGTTGGCAGTTTTAACTTTTTCTTGTCCATTTGTTTGTTTTCCCTGTATCTCTCATATAAGTGAGACCATCCTGTCATTTTTTTCTTTCTGGTTTATTCCCACTAACATGATTCTTACCCACATCCAAAGAACAGGCAACAAGTGCTGGCTAGGATATGGAGAAAAAGGAACACTCTTACACTGCTGGTGGGAATGTAAACTGGTCCAACCTCTATGGAAAGCCATGTGGAGGACCCTCAAATTAATTAAAATGGAACTACCATTTGACCCAGCAATTGCTGTCTTGGGGATCTACCCAAAAGAGACCTCAACGTGGGTACAAAAGGACACCTGTGCTCAGATGTTTACTGCAGCACTTTTTATAATTGCAAGGACATGGAAGCAACCTAAGTGCCCCAAAACAGATGACTAGATGAAAAAATGTGGTATATATGCATGATGGAATATTATCCATCAATTAAGAATGACAAATTCGATGACTTCTAAGTACATGGATGTACTTAGAAAAAATCATACTAGCGGAATCAAGTCAAAAAAAGAAAGACCGAAGTCAAATGGTTTCACTAATACATGGGATACAGTGAAAACAAAAGCCATGAGGAAAAGACAAAACAAGCTAAGCACCAAACTGAAGCACATAACTTTGGGCAGGAGGGAAAGGGGGGGCGTTGGAGGGGAAGGTGGGGGGGAGTAAATCCCTGGGATTACAATGATGTGAAATTCATATATAAATAAATTATTAAAAAAAATGATTCCTTCTAGCTCCATCCATGTTGCTGTGAATGACATAAGTTTGTCTTCTTTGATTGATGACTAATATTCCATTGTGTAAACATGCCACATCTTTTCCAGCCATTTGTCAGTTTTGGGGCATTTGGGTTGTTTCCATATCTGGGCAATTGTAAATAGGGCTGTGATAAACATCTGGGTGTATGTGTCGTTTTTGAATTAATGTTTTTGTGTCCTTTGGAAAGATTCTCAGTAGTGGGATTCCTGGATTGAATGGTAGTTCCACTTTCAATACTTTAAGGGTCCTACACACAGCCTTCCATAGTGGCTGGATCAGTTTGCATTCCCACCTGCAAAAGACACTGCATTTTTCAAAAAGAGAGAATAGGTTGAGTATTAGTATCTCTAGATGGGAAATCATGCTATTGTTTCCCCTAGAAAGAGCTATAGTTTAAGTTGCCAAAGCATAGTAGTCATGCATTCTGGAAGGGAAAGAGTAGAGGCCTTGGAACCAGCATGATTCAGAAATAATAGACAAGCCCAACTGTTGTCGTGTCCTTCTGTTAGAGATTTATCAGCCAGATCATTGGCAACATAATAAACCTGGAACTCATAGAGACATCTAGAAAACTTCTCATTGGCTTCCCAATCTGTGTTTATTGATGCAATGTTATTGGAGACATGTTTTGACTAAAACATGAACTCTGGAGTGGGACAGACAGGTGCGAATCTGCCACTTACTCTTTTAGAGTTTAGGAAAATCATCTTACCTCCTGAGTCTAACTTCCTTATATGAAACACTTGATCTGCTTCCATACATGAAACAGTCATACTACAAAACATGTACAAAATGATGGGGGTGGTCATAGTGATTAAATGAGACAATACATATAAAACTTATCATGGCCTCAAGCATAAGGAAACCTTATGCATTTTGTATCTACTGTTTCTATCACAGATTTGAAGCTATTTGAATAATTCTTTTCCAAAGAGATTGATTAATGAAAACCAAATTGAGGTTCCTGTTCAGTACTTTGCTAGGGAATTTCATACTTGGTCCTATCTTTTCTAATACATATATATATGTATATACATATATATACATATATATGGTTTATATATATGTTTAATGTTTAATGTGGCAACTTAGAAGAAGAATTAGAAGGTGTCTTCATTATTGTTCAGGGCATAGAGGAGAATAGACAGTTCACTGGATTACAGGATGAGGATTCAAAAATGTTTGACAGGCTAATACTCTAAACAAATCCCAAAAGCTGAAATTTAACCAAGATAAAAGTAACAAAACCATAAGGGTGAAGGGGAGGATCAGAGGATGACAGAAGAAGACATGAAAATACCCACAGTTTTCTATCTCTCAGGGTTCTTATAGTGTCTGGAACATAATAAACAAGTCAGCATTGTCCCCAACAGCTGACTGAGACTAATAAACACAAATGATCAGTGAAATCCCAGGTTGTCTTAGGAAAGATCATATGCTCACATTCAGATCATCTGAAATCCCATAACCGTGTATGCAGAGTTGAGAAGACTGAGAATGTTGTCCTAAAACTGAGAACACTTAAGGATATGAATTCTATCTTCCCATTCCTGGAATTTGTCTTTGGGACAAAAAGGAGTCAACTGAAGAAAAGTTGACATTTGCCTTGTTCACTGTTGTTTTGCCAGCATATAGCACAGTGGCTGGTTCAAATGCACTCCAAGGCTTTAGGTGAAAGAAGTCTCTTTTCCTCTAAGGAGAGAGGCTAAACATCAGTAGAGAAACGTTACTAGGAGGCCTAACAAAGTTAGTGTAAGGAAGAAAAAGTCTAAAAATATGAAGTGCTGAACAAAGTAGCTTTGATTTGTGGTTAGCTGTTATCCCTGTGGGTGCAAACGGAAGCCGAGACCTGTCGAGGGTGGGTAAAATCAGGCACTGGGCCCCTCACCAAGCCCAGATACTGAGATTCTCCTCCAAGTGCTCAACTTGATATTGCATTGCGAGCTTAGTAGGTTCTTAAGTGTAAAACACCAGCAGTTGAGGGATTTGTGAAAGATACTTTTTTTTCCTGCATCTGTATACAGGTTATCTGATTGGGGAACTGCATGCATTTGTGTTGAGCCCCTGTTTCAATGTATCACATAAGTTATCTGATTTCTATTAGTAGAAATAACAGCACAATCATTATATTAACTGGTCTTATGGGCTTATCAGTCTCTGATTGTTTTGCTTCTGTCATTATCACTTTTTTCTTACATTTAATGGGATTTCTGTGGGGGTGGCTTTGTAGGATGAAAAAAATTTTACCTAAGGTATGGGTAGATGGCCATGAAGGGTTTCATTTGCAAGCAGTGTTGCAGGACATTTGTTTGATACCTAAGAGAAATAAATTCTTTGCAAAAGATTTAGTCAGTGCTAGTACTCCCTACTAACACGTTTCAAAACTCTTTAAGATAGTAGAGACCAGTTGTTGTAAACAATAAACAGTGAACTTTATTTCTCCTTTATTTTTATACAGAAAATTCATTTTATTTCCACATTATGGTAATATTGAATTATTTGAACTCATAGAAATGTCAAATAAATAATAAAACTACAATACAATAATAATAACAAAAATCTTTAGGTAACTTAATAAGCACACAACCAGTAGAAAAACAACCTGCAAAATCTTAATTGCTGAGGAATGTGACGGTCCTTTATAAAACCCCCGTCATCATTTAAAAATAATTTACAATATATGTTTCTGTTCTGCTTCCTTCAACATAACTTCATCAGCATGACCTATCAAAGAGCAAAAGACCCATATGAGTCTGAAAAGTCAGTTTTTAATTCCATCAGTTTCATTCAGAAATTTGGTCAACAGGTG
Organism: Uropsilus gracilis; assembly: GCA_004024945.1. Taxonomy (NCBI): domain Eukaryota; kingdom Metazoa; phylum Chordata; class Mammalia; order Eulipotyphla; family Talpidae; genus Uropsilus; species Uropsilus gracilis. The sequence continues at coordinate 40,340 of PVHY01013292.1, forward strand.
AAATATGGATGTCTCAGCATGAAAACTCTGAAAGCTTTGAGGTAATTGAAAAGAGAACTTTAAGTCATATTTATGACTTCTGAAACCATTTAGTGCTTTTGTGGGGACTATACTTGCAAGAAATACTTATTAAGCACTTATTTTTTTGGGAATGCATTCTACAGATACAGAGATAAGTCAGGGAAGGAAATTGCTCCAAAATATTTTGATTTTAGTAAAGGAAATGGAACATTTTGAGAAGAGTGTGATTTTGATCACAAAACGCATTGCTATTTTGATTTCTAAGCTAAAACTTTAAGTAGCTTATCACATTCTAGGTAGGATTGATTGATTGATTGATTGATTGATTGATTGATTGATTGATTTTGAGACTAGGTCTTGCTATGTTGCCTGGGGTAGTCCCAATCACATGGTGTCCAGAGATCTCCAGCCTCAGCCTCCCAGGTAGCTGAGATTACAGACGCCAGCCACCGCCCCCCTCTGCTTTTTTGAGACCAGGTCTCGCTATGTTGCCCAGGTAGTCTCAAACCTACGAACTCAAGCAATCTCAGGCCTCTTGCCTCCCACACCCGGGTATGCCACCACACCCAGCTCCTAGGTAATATTTAAATGTTTTACTTCTAACAGATATATTGTTTTTGCTTAAGAGTTTTAAGTGGTGTTGTGATTAATTACTAGTAAATAAAATGCCTGTTTGTATAATTGTGTATGGGGGGGTGTCTTTTCCATATAAGGCTCAAGATCTCAGGATCTTCATTTCTTTTCTTTTACTCAATTTTTAAAAAATTATTATGAAGCTGGACACGGTGGTGCGTAAGCTTCAGCCTATGAAGCGACTGGGGGTAGGGATCACAGTTCAAGTCCCGATGGGGCAACACAGCAAGATCTACTCCCAAAAAATAGCTGGGCATAGTGGTGCGCGCCTATAATCCCAGCTACCTGGGAAGCTGAGGCTGGGGATTGCTTGAGTCTGTGGTACCCCGGGCAACATAAGCCTGCGGTCCCCCGGGCAAAAATAGCTAGAGCTAGTCTCCAAAAAAAAAAATTATTATGTAAGATTAGTTCACTTTTTTTTTCCTTTTGAGTGTTCCTTCTCCCTCCCCTTCCCCTTGTTCCCCCTCTGGTCACAGGTTCTTAATTTCTTAATAGAACAAACTGTCCCTTATACTTCAAGTAGTGACTTTGTCCCATAGTCTTACCCTGAGAGTTCCTAGGTCTTGATGTATGCAGTCACCTGTGGAAACTTATCTTCAGCATCATGTCTCCTATCACCCTGTTCGCTTTGGGTTCTTGATCCAAAGAAAGTAAAGAGCCAGTAAGGCTCAAGTTGCCCTGAGAGCGGGGTGTCAGGCAGCAACTAGTCAGGAATTGGAAGTGCCAGGAAGACCTGCTCCAGGATTTACAGTTTCACCTGGCAGAAGGTTCTCTGATG